>OZ038372.1:126559410-126847493 GCA_964036015.1 Leptarthrus brevirostris
CCTTAAGCTCCGAGTCCACTGCGTCCAGTGTTATCTTTAACCATGTTTTCTTAAACAGACTTTATTGCCGAAATATAGTCGCTCTGTCTTATCTTTCGTATGTAAACTGAGATTAATTTAATACTACATGTTTAAATTTAATTAATAATTGTTCCAAAAGACAAAGCAGCACAACAGCTCACCTGTCCGAAAGAAATCAGAATAAGCGGGAAAAGTCATTTGGACCGTCTGTACGGATGCCCAAGGTGTCATGCATAGTGATTATTTGGAAGATCAGTGTACAATAAACAATGCCTACTACTCAGACATGCTGATGAACAAAGTAAAGTCAGCAACGAATGGAAAACGTTGCGGATCTAAAAAAACAAATGTGATATTGCTACACGACAGTGCTCGCCCTCACACCGCACAGCTGACCCCAAAAAAACCATTGAATAAATGGGTTAGGGTATACTACCTCATCCTCCGTACAGTCCAGATTTGGATGCCTCGGATTTTCATTTATTTGGTCCACTCAGGGAGGTGGATGCCCTAAGATGGCAGAAGCCCCAAAATGGCGGATTACTATTTTCGTAACAACCCCCTTGACATGGGCATCAAATGAAAGGATTGGATGATTGAATGAGTAGAATATGATCAATTATATGACGTCATTTTAAACGTAATATAGCGGACGCCCTAAGATGACGAATTACCGTTTTCTTCACAAACCCCTCTCGATTTACACGTACTACTTAGCTGAATATTTCGCACAATAACAAATTCTTCACTACTAATATATTTCGGTAGGCTGAACCCGAATCCGGGCTCCGATTTTACGGGTCACGTCAGCAGTTTGATATAAATCTGTTTTTTGGTACGTAGTTTTTGAAAATTCATTGATTTTTTATCTCATTGTAATTAAATTGGGCAGTATTGTTACTTTTGCGTACATGTACATTTTCTAACAGTTAATTTTAACTAGTCCGCCAATACGCAGTAGCCATAAATGTAAAATTACTCTTTTTAAGGTACATTTTCCATTGCAAAATGATTTGCTGCTATTAGCGTTAGCCAGGAACATCGATGAGGACGTTACAGCTTCTGTTCCCATTGGGGTGCTATTTTAACGTGAGACCCCTTACTTCATACTCCCACCATCAGGTCGATCCAGCGTCCGTCTGCATTGCCTCTGACTCATACATGAGTATTGGGTATACATAGTATGTGTGCCCAAGCAGCACAACTGGGTAATTATTACGTCTTATAAGGGTAAACGGGACTGAAAGTCACAACCTGTGACTTCCAAAATTACTCCTTATGTGGTTCTGCCGATATATATATATACGACTTCACCTTGACGTCACACAAAACCATAAAAACCGATATACTACCTAAAGTTGCAAGAACAAGTAGAATTGTGCTTATAAGTAGTTGAGCTAACCGCGTGAGGACCATGTTTGTAAGTTATTATTACTTGAATTACGAATCTTGAGACATCATTTTACACATGCAAAAGATTTGTATCCAAATGAATTCGTCTGGTGGCGTGCTTTTGAAAGAAAGTGTAACGTTAAGAAGCTCACCAAAATTCAAAGAGCCGTCGCTCTGGGCTGAAGGAATCTAACAGTTGGAAAATTTCGCACTTCGGACAGAGCAGCATATTTAGGGCCTAATCGGGGGTTCATTTGCAGGAGACCACTGATTATACCGTTACTACAATAAGCTTCGAGAGAGCTATTTCTACTAGAATACCTACAGTACAGGAGTAGGAGGAATATCAGTGGCTGGCAATGAAAGGTATGTCGATCTTCACAGATGGTTCAAAAGTGGGGAACAGGTTGAGAGTGGGAGTTTTCTCTGAACGCTTCAGCATAAGAAGCTCCTATCGACTGCCGGACCACTGAAACCTGTTTCGAGAAAAAGTACTGCCCGTCGATAGGCAGCGGAAGTATTGCTGTCACACAAGGATCCACAAACACGGTTAAATCACTGCAGGTGCGCAGATGCCAGACCGGTCCCGAAAGCTTGGAGGCTCTGCACAGTGCGATTCTCTGTTGGATTTAACGGGTAATGCGGCAGCCGCTTCTCTGGCGAACGATGGTTCGCAGATGAACGCTTCAAAAATAGATCAATCGGACGGCCTCTAATCTCACTTAAAAAAGAGATCGACCTAAAAGCTGTTCAGCTCGCCGAGCTCAGATGGATCGGTCTGCCAAACTGCGCCATATCAAGAAGGATGTGGCCAGAGTAAAATAAAAAAGAGAAGGGAGTTTTTACTGAGGGGAAGCCGACGGAATCTCTGAAATACCGCTGCGGTTATAACAGGTCACTGCCTTTTTGGTTTGCGAATGCTCTGGACTAGCCAGGAGAAGGTTTCAGGCCTTTTGTACTTCCTTAATGTACTAGAGGAGTTTAGCAAGGGGATGCTGAAGGACCTAACTCAGTTCCTCAATAGCTGCGACTGGTTCAATTGATCACTGCATGGCAATACTAGAGTGATCCAGGTTGAGGTTGATTTTGTAGTGGTGACACAACGGTCTATGTGAAGTCGACTGGTTTACTACCGGGGACCACCAGCTAACCTTACCTAACCTAGCCTATTCCACTTAAAATATTTTAATCTAATATGTTTTCGCAATAATTCCTCCATTTTGTGAATAACACATTTCATGTGGTAATTATCACTATATTAATACCGACATACAACTGTTAGCTTTGTAATCGTATATAAGTTATTTAGCAATCGTTGTTACAACGCAAGTAATGACTTATATTCTTAAGTTGTATGTTATTATTATAATGTAGTTGGCTAAACTGACTTATGACTTAAATTTTAACTAGTCGTATGTACATAAATCTTGAAATGGCCAGAACGACTACAATTACAACTAGTCTGTAGGACGTTGTATATTAAGTTTTTGGAACAATGTACTGACTTTAATGACGACAACATAACAACTGGCAACTGATTACAGATATCCTACAGTTATATGTACAACTTTTAGTGAAATAATAACTTTAAATTCGTACAAAAGCAGTTGCCACGACGTCGTATAGATTATGGTTAGACTTTGTACTACTTAGGTAAATCGAGAGGAGTTGTGAAGGAGAAAGGTAACCCGCCATCTTAGGGTGTCCGCCATATTAAGTTTAGAATGACGTCACGTAGCTGATCGTATTCTACTGATCCAATTCTTTTATTTGATACAGATGTCAAGGGGGTTGTAAGGAAAGTGGTAATCTGCCAATTTGGGACGTCCACCATATTTGAATTAGAATAACGTCATATATTTTATCATATTCTACTCGCCGAAGATATCAAGGGTAATGAGAGGAATATGGTTGGTACTCCGCTATATTGAATCGAAACTGATTTATATCAAAATTCTGACGTGACCCGTAAAATCGGAGCCCGGATTCGGATTAAGCGCATAAGAATGATATGGTCTGGTCAAATAACCATCACTTATTTTTTTAAACCTGTGTTATTGAATTTCCCTCGTACTTTATCGCACACTTCTGGAATATCCTGTATACAAAATGATCTGATAAAACGCCAGCTGCACAACCTAAAAAACTGCTCCTAATTCTAGTTATAGTACCTATTATTTTACTGTGTCTGTTCTAGTGGAAATTTAGTTACATGGTAAATTTTTTATAAAGTTTCGGAAAGCAGTGAACACATGTATAGAATTCCAATTTGCTTTCCTCCAAAGACTGTTTTTAATTTTAACGATGACTAAAGCATGTTGATAAAATTCGAAAAATACTGCAAAATTTTTTCATTCTTTATTATGCCTTAAAAGCATCCAATTAGCTCACTTCTATTGTAATCATAGCCTTTCAAAAGCCAAAATAGAATTAATTTGCAAAGTACATTTTCGTGCATTGTGGTAGCGCAGAACACCTTAACATTGCACGTATCCTGAAGCAGCAGTCACGATTTAAATTTGGGAATATTTACTTAGCGTGATTTTACTTGCGGGCCTCACATCTCCTCTACCCCACTGGATCCGCATTGGGAACGTCCTTGTCCTAACGTTTTAATTATGCTCGTTTTCCATTTGCCTTGTAATCTTGACTGTGTTAAAATCGGGCGAATAAATTTAATTAACACTTCTCACACTTCTTTGCTTGCCTCTATCACCATGTCTAGCTTTAAGCTAATTAAGCAAAAGTCTATATGATTCTGTTATGTGTACGAGTTTAGATAATGAAAGAAGGCCCAGAGGATTCTAAATGAGATGTTATTAAAATATTATATGCACAGCAAATGAGCTTGAATGTAGTTTGTATTTAATTATTTCTGAAAACAAATTTCCTCGAAACGAAATACCCGAAATGATGGCAGTTTTCATAAAATGGTGTCAAATTTAACCCTAGAGTTTCACATAAAATGTTCTATTTTACCTAAATTATCAAGCCAGTGGATTTAAAATCACTCAAAATAAAGACATTAATGATTTAATTAAGTTTCTTGTTTACTAAGCTTAATGAATCATAAACTGTGGCAGTTTAGATAGTAAAAGTTTGCTATTTGCATCAGAAGCTATTTGTCTTGGGTACAGTTTAACTACAACAAATTTTAGTTCAGTTAAGCAACTTTATTCGATACAATTTACTGTTCAAGTAGGAAAATGATACATTACATCATCAATGCGGTAACATATAAACGAAGTCTTAGATTACTGCAATGATTACAGTTAACACGGCGATGTTATTGAAAAGTAACTTATGTTTTTTTACCGTCTGTAAAAGAATTACTGAATTCATTTATGCAAATTTCTATCTATTTCCCGGGCATATACATATATGTATATGTATTTATCAAACAACCACATCGCTGGAGGCGGTATCGGCGGGGCAAACGAAACGGTCGCTCTTCGTCTCGCCGATGTTTCACAGGGAACATCTGCGATGGATCATTGGTAGACGCCCTGTCCTTTGTTGTCCCATCATTTGATGCTTGTGATCAGGCTCGTGTGGACTGGGGGGGGCGCTTTTTGGCGTTCAACCCCCAAGGAGGGTCTTTAAAATTTTCTGAACTTCTTGATTAGGAAAAAGTTGACTAAAATACTAAAAAAAATAACCTAAAATGTATATGACCATTTTTTTTAATTGCATAATATATCTATTTTATGTACATTCATTTGTTGATAGTTTTCTTTGCATAGCCCCCCCCCCCCCCCCCCCCCGACGAAAACATCCTGCGCACGGGCCTGCTTGTGATGATGCCAATACAGCCAATTCAATCGCTCCCACGGTCGCACGATACATGTTTGTCTTTCGAGTTCATCACAATACCACCGACGATTGGCTCTGATTTCGTCTCATACTGGAGTTAACCCTGACTCGATTTTTTGCGAACAGATTGATGCTCGGCATGAACAGCGGAGTATATGTTTTTCGGCTTCTTTGAAGGTTCTTGTTCCAGACGTCATATTTCACGCAGTGATTAACCGTGATATTTGGCCGAGTAACACTATAGTCGGTAAGGAGGTTGATTGCATTTTCACAGACTTCAGTAAGGCCTTTGACACAATCAATCACAGGATCTTATTTATAGGGTCTTAGTTCTGTGTTTTCCTCCAGGCTTCGTTTAGTGCTTATGTTTTCATTTATTCCGGTGTTCTTCAAGGAAGCCATTTGGGACCTTTGGTTTTCTTTATATATATAGAGATATATATATATATATATATATATATATATATATATATATATATATATATATATATATATATATATATATCCTCCTAGTGTCCCTTAGCGGAGGCAACTGAATATCCAGTTATCCCACTGTCGCGGCCATCGGGTTCCTGAGGTACTGCTACAATTCTAGCCGAATCTAGAATCTACAATTTCTTGCAGAATCCAAGTTGTTCCATCGTATCCAGTGTTCCTTCTTGATCCCTGCGTTAATCTTAACCTTAACCTCTTCTCGCCCAATGGCATTGAAGGGCTCCGGCACCTGAAGCATTAGCCCAAAGCCAGGACATATAACCTCCTCCGGATTAACCGCATCTGCATCTTCTATTGATGCGGGTTGATATAGCCAACTCGTTAGAGTCTACCATCTCTCCCACCGCCGTATCTGAGGAAGTGGTAGTTATTATTTTGCCAATTACGGAGACGGAGTTGGATCAATACGTTGAGCGGCAAGACCAACATGCCGTAAGTCCCGGGTTCGAGACCAGATGACCCTGTGAGCTTTTATTAAGAAATTAAAATAATCCACTCCGTCTCTGGGCTGTTGCTAACTCGCAGCAATGCAAAAACAAGATTCAAGTTTCCTCACTTCCCTTACCCTAATTCCCTTCCGGCCAAAACCGTGCTAACGCATCAAAAGGTTGTCCCCTAGGATTTGGCCACATCGTATAAAAAAAAAATTACATCTCTTTCCACTGCTACAGCCCCTTCAGCCAATACAAGCCTTCGCAGAACCTTCGGAAAGTAATTTTTATTCCCACAGAAGTGCCTGAGGAGACACCGTTTGCGATCTAATTACCGCTGGGTCTTCCAGAGAGGAGGACATCACTGCAAGTGCTCTTGGCATGGGCTACTACAACCTTTGATTGCGTGCGATTTTTCAAAAGGTTATCTTCTCTCGCATTAGTTACTTATCTACGTTTTAGGATGCACTGCCCAGTTGCGACCGGTTGGAGGTGTAACTAACACTTGAGAATGTCAAAATGAGAATCGCCGTATCCTAGCAGGCTTCAACTCTTTCGTCCATCCTCGAGCAAGCGCTTTTTTTTATATACATCAATGGTGTATTTTTGATCCTCAATGACCCGAAAACCCTCTGTTCTGCTGACAATGCCAACATTTGTTGTTTCAATTGATTTAGAGGCCTTAACTGGCAGCTGCACTATTACGCCATTCTCTCGTAAAACGGATGCTCTGCTTTGCAATTTAACTATTGGCTGTAGCCCACTAAACAGATTTGACAAAACCAGAGATTTGGGAGTCGTTATTAATACCAAATTTTCTGTCGGGGATCATGTTGACTTTATTATCAACATAACTCTCGGCTTCGCTAAAAGATGGACATATATGTATAACGAAGCTGCTTTATTGCGCTTTTGTTAGATTGATTTAAAAAAATCAGCTAGAGAATGCTTCACAGGTTTGGTCTTCTTTATATTTATATATTGATCACATTTATTGTGTCCAGTTTTAATTTGTGAAATTCGCCCTTTTCGGTCTTAACTTATTGGTTCCGTGTCGCTCTTTTGAGGACTTCGAGCTATTTCCAACTACGGAATGCACGAACCTATAACTTCAATATCTCGTTTGTTTAATAACCGTTTTGAACTTATTGACTTTCAGATTAGGGATCAGCTTGGTTACAGCTACTTTTTCTTCTATTTGTTTTATTTGCTTTATTTATTGTATTATTAATTCCTATTTCTTTATTTTATTTCATATTGATAAATTGGTGCTTTTTTGTAGTAATAAGGATTTGATGAAAATTAAATAAATAAATAAATAATTACCAACCATTTGCATTACCCAATTCACTAACGGCTTCGATAATAAGAAACCGCTTATTAAATTTTTCATCATTTTCCAACTGTAGTAACAGACCAAGAACCAGCAACGTATTGTGAGTTGTCATTTCAGTCTGGCAGCTCCCTGCGGCTGGGTGTACTACCATTAAATTACAAAAGGTGTAAAAAAGAAAATTCAATATAATTAAAGTAACAGTCATGAAATTTCAGAAGATTACTTTCGATAATATTCTCTATTAATAAAAATTAATGCCAGAGGATTTCCTCCTCCAAATTGCTGGCAGAATACTAACTCTTATATCGTCTCTAGAATATCAGGGTTGCTACTTAAGTTTTGGGATAGACAAGTAAAAATAAATATTTTTAATCGAAAATGGTTTTTTTGTTTTTCAAAATATTGACCACAAAGATCAATACACTTTTGCATGCGTTTGAACCAATTTCCGAAGCACTTTTTGCACCCTGATTGAGGTACGACTAAAACACGTGATTTGAACGCTTCCTCAGGCGTCAAAAAACGTTGACCTCGCATTTCATTTTTGATCTGTGGGAATAAGAAGAAATCATTGGGTGCCATTCGATGTTTTGAATGTCCAAAATTTCACTTGAGCCGATGTGTGAGAGTTTGCATTGGCGTGGTGGTGGCAAACAAATGGTGGTGTACCATTCATATTTGACCGTTTAACGTTGCTCTAATGGCACGGTGTCGACGTGTCCAATCATTCCAAAAAAACCGGCGATTATTTGCTTAAGTGCTTCATATACATAGATCCATGATTCGTCGCCCGTCACGATATTATAGACGTTTTTTGAAGCATCGAGATTGAATTTTTTCAACATTTCTTTGCACCAATCCACACGACCCTTTTTTTGAGCGATTGTCAAATTATGCGGTACCCAACGCGAACAAATATTTTTGACGGCCAACGGTTATGCAATATTGAATGCATGCGAGTTGAACTAATGCCCAAGCATGCCTCAATCTCACGGTATGTCACATGACGATCTTGCAATATCAGTTCACATCGATTTTTTTCTGGCACAACAACCGATTTAAGATAACCTTCACGAAATTCGTCCTGTAGCGAAGTGCGACCACGATTTCGAAACACCAGGGAAACACGGTTGGTCGAGTGGGCGCTGCATTGCCAAAACTCGAAGCGAGTTGATCAGCGCACTGTTGTTGGTTTAATCCACGTCGAAAGCCATAGAAAATCATCACACGAAAGTGTTCACGATTTAATTCCATTTTTTTTTTACCAAGATGAATGTTTCAAGTACCTGCAAACAACACAAATAGCACTCGTATGACAAAACGTTACGATGACAATGTCAGATTTGACATAGTGTGTGCCATACTCAAAACATAAGTAGCAAGATCTCAAAAATGTTATAAAAGCAGTGGAGCAACTTCGTATCGCATTGACCGATTTGAATGATTCGTTTAGTGCTGAATAAAGAATCTTGCTCCATTTGTATCCTGACAAAAAAATGAGCTTAGGGTGAGAGTGGGAGGAGGTATAGCACCTCACTTCGTAAGGCGTACACCGATTTGGAATACGCTTGCTCATTGGTAAATTATAAGGAATGTTGCGCCCAGAGTGATTACGGGAGGAGAAGGGAGCAGTCCCCTAACTTCGTAATGCGTGAACCGATTTTAAGGATTCTTTCTTGCTGTATAGACCAATTGGTCGGACTAGCACAATGGTAAATGTACGTATGTCGGGTAAGTCTATGGAAAGGGGGCGGCGACTAATTTTATAATGCGCGGACAGATTTGGATTATCCTTTAGAGTACACTATCTCTGCAACTGCTGGAATCTCATTGTTCATACTATTAGCCCTTTTTGAGTGCCATATCTGAATACATTCAGAAGTTCTTTAGAAAAATGGAACCAACTTTAGAAAATATTGCATATAATAATATTTAATTTTGTCGCTATTAGCACATCTTGAAGTCAGTACAATTAAACAAACAAAGCAACTAGCTTCTCACTATAAAATATATTATTATGAAACTGCCTAAATATTTCTGTACTCGAGATCATAAGGAAGGATGATTAATAAATGTTTGTATAAATTGAAAATTTATATATATATATATATATATATATATATATATATATATATATATATATATATATATATATATATATATAATTTTATGCCTTTTAGCGCTTTCAGTGTTGTCGGTTCAGCTTAATACACAGGCATAATAAAAAATGTCAATTCTAAAATAATATTTTGTTCCCTTAGATCAGGGGTGGCCGACCTTTCGCATGCCATCCGCCAATTTGGTCGACAGGCGAGTTCAAAAAAGGTTTCATTTTTTTTCGCCAATATTAAAGCAATTTCATATGACGCTTCTGTCATTGCTACGTCTTCATAACTTACTTTAGCAAATATATTTTGTCTTCTTCTGATTTCTTTCTTTTTCCTAGTGACATATTCTTTTAGCAACTCAGACCCAAGAACAAATTTCATTTTTTCTTCTATGTAAGTCTGATGCTGTGTTTTATAGTGCCTATAAAGATTATGCTTTCTGTTATGTGAAAAAATTCTTTCACAAACAATGCAAAACAGTTTCCCTGATGAATTTGCTATAAATAATAATTCATTAAACTCGCGCTTACTATCACTTTCTGCGCTTTCTTTGGTCATTTTATTTGGGACTGTATTGAATAAAAGAAATTTAAAAAAACATAGAAAAGCACAAAACTGTAAAAAATTTGGCTTAATTTAACTTTAGAAAATCCACTCCGGTTTGAAAGAACATTTGTGAGAACCTTCGTTTCCGCCTCATATGTTTCAGTTTACAGCTGAAATATTAAGGTTCTTAAAAATTCGCGCGATTATGCACAAAGTGAGAATTGTAAACAAAATGCAAAGTTTGGGTGTAAAATCCGAAATGTTACTATATAATCCTTTTGCTAAGAATTAAAGAAGAGAAAATTCTGTGAAAGCGAAGTACAAATGGTGCACAAATAAAAATGAGCGCGGCGGGCAAATAGCGGTTTTCACAGGGAAAGTGGTTCGTATTATCAATATGGAGGCAAAGCGAAAATTCCCACAAATTTTAATTCAAATCAGAATCGATTTGCTAAAGTTGAATTATTCCAAAAATGTGCAATAAGACCGAATAGATCACAGTTGCATACCTTGCATCACACAAAATAAAATAAAACACAAATATACAAAACGCTTTTGCAAAAATTCTGCTGCAAAACTCAACACCAGTCAGAACTTCCTTTCCTTGAAACTTTCCAACCGCACATGAAATTGTGATTGGTGCATTCGCGGTCACACGATGCGATGCCACGCGCTGAGGCTATGAAAACACAAAACTGATTGGGATTATAGCGCTACGGGTAGGCAAACATAAGAAACCGCCTATCTATCCCCCCCCCCAATCAGTGTTATCACTTCAAGCTTTTCACGTATTGCTTCGCGTTCAGAGTTCAATGCAAAACCTCAACGCACCAAAGCGCCACTTGTAATCATCCAATGCGCCACGTTTGCGCTATGGTTTGGCCATCTATGCCTTAGATGGATTAAAATAATTTGTATGTAAAAAAAATTGGTTTTGTGGGCCTCCTTAAAAAGCGCCAACCCCCCCCCCCCCCCCTCCCCCTCTTTGCAAATGTAAATTTTTATACTTACAAGTCAACCAGTTATCTGAAAATGCTAGGACACCGCTTAGTATAAGATGCAAGACCAGAAGCAAATATGAACAGCTGAGTATTGGAGGTGTAAACTAACCGACATTTTCCATAGTAAGCAATAGGAAAAGGTTAATGAATTCTACTTTCTTGTAGTATAGCTCGCAAAATTTTCACAGTCATAACTTGAATTTCCTTGAGATTGGCCTGCCAATGTTTTGAACATGTGGACACGACAAAAAATATATATTCTTTACAATTGTCATGTGTTTTAAAGGGAAGACTCTCTCTTGTGTTCATTTTATTAAAGTATTGAGCTAGGACTGCGTCTATGACATCAGCATTTCTCTATAATTTTGGTTAGGAGAGGTGCAGTTTTACTTGCGTGCAGGGATTAGTTATTTTGCGGTACAACAAAAAATTAAATAATAACGACATGCTTGGTGGTAAAATGGCCTAACTGTGTGTTTTCGGGGCTTGTATCTAAAGTAAGCTCGGACCAGGCGTTCGCCAGAATACCTACCAATGGGGCAAAATTTGACACAAAATAAAAGACATCTTGCTATTTCTATGATCAATCGTCATGTTACATAAAACAGCAAGTTTCATTCACTTCAAAATATAAGAAGTGATTTAGGTAGGTTTCTTATAAAAATTTAATATTAAATTTCAAATGGTCTGAAAACCCTTAAATTTTCAGACATTTGTTTCGTAAAGTTTTGACTGTCGGTTCACATAAAGTACCTCGTAATATCCGGAGGACTTTCAGAAAATTTGTTTATGAGAAATGGAAGAGCTCCAAGCGTTCGTGGTGCAATAAATACTAAAAGGGTTCCGGAAAATGGTAATAAGAAAAATTTCTAAATTTACTGTAAATTGCATAGGTCCTACAACAAAAATAACTTTTAACCTTTATGCTCCTTAACCGCATTATATTTTGCTTTGAAAGAAATATCACTTAAAGTAAGCTCATTGTTGGATAGTTTGAAATTTCTTGGATTGTTACCAAGCAATTTGATTTGTCACACTCATTTCTCGAAACTAAGAGATACTATTTCATGTGAAGACGGCATATAATCTCGTGCAGAAAGACAAAAAAGTCTGCTTAAATATTAATGGAAATACCAAATAAAATATGTCCCCAGGAAGGTGAGAACTCAAGCACTTTAAATGATTGTCTGTTTTCTTTCAAATGTCTCATTCTCAAAAGAATATGAATATTACAGTAACTACATTTGAAGAGGGTATCTATCAGGAAAGACCCACTTTTACCCAAACATTTTCTTTCAAAGGTAAATTTTGCAAGATTTTTCCTTCCATTAATCACCAACGTTGACAGTTCTCAGATTGCCAATTTTCTTAATTTGGGATGCTGACAATGGCTTTTCAAGGTTGTATAAACATCATTTGTTAAGGGAACGAGATACACGGATATCTTTTCTCTGCGTTACATTAATGGTTCAGACACCGAACAAGGAAAATTGCTTTTTCTCTTTCAAGATATCACGTTATTTTCAGATCATTGGCTTTAGGAATAATAGAGAATTTTGGTAATTAACGTAAACAAAAGACGATCTTAGCTGTGAAAGGAAAGATACTTTGAAAGACATGCTTTCGGAGAATAGAACAAAATTTATTTAATCTTTGTGGTTAACATTAAATTGGAGGTGCTTTGTTATTTGAGAATAATTATTGCACTACATTTTAACAAAACCATATTTTAAGGAATCTTCTAGTTGAAAAGCATTTCAAATTATATGTAAAATGTTCAAAGTACTTGGGGTTACCATGACTCTATTTAATCCTGTACATAATGGTACAATAAAAGCAGAAAGTTTCTTAATGTAATGAAATTCCAATCATTTAGAGCACCTGCAGTTCAAGCAGATATATCAAAGGAAAACCTTCCGAGGTACTTGAACTTGCTATTTAGGTCTATTTATTATGTTCACTATTGCCACCGCAGTAGACCGAAACTTAGTAAATAATTTGTTTTTCAGTTCCCTCTGCTGCTATTCTTGTTCCCTTTGCAGTTACTTAAATATGTAAAGGAAAAGAATTTATTTTTATATAAGTACTTCAATAATGATTTCTAAATTACCAAAACCATCGGAATAATTTCATAAGTTTTGAATAACTTTAATAACAAGAAACCGTCAATATGACAGGCTAGGTGTGTTGATGTTTGTTCAATTGACCGTTTTTAGTGTAAAAGCGACGAATTAATTTTTTGAAAAACTAACTAATCAAAAAAAAATATGAAAAAATTACTAAATTCATTGATTGACTGCAGTTTTGTTAGTCTACCGCGTCTATTGGTTCAACTTTGGGTGGCTGTTCCTTTTTGTCTTAATCTGATTGAATTTAGGAACCCAAGAAGGGGGGGGGGGGGGCTCCACCACTAAGCCATGGGGTTTGAAATTTTTTTTGGGATCGCCAATAAGTTTAATAGCCTTACGCTGGACTTTGTCTAACGCGGACAGTGCGGTGTGTCCGGCCCCTGCCCAAATATGGGAATTATATTCAAGTCTAGGCCTAATGTGGGACTTGTAGATCAGCACTAAGTCAGGTTAGGTGAAATATTTCATACATCTCTGTAGAAAACCCAAACATTTCATCGCACTTTTAGCGATTGCAAATATATGATCAGTCCAGCTAAGATTGCTGGATATCTCGATGCCCAAGATATTTAGGGAGGGCGAATTTGGTATATTCACTCCGTCGACTGAAATGGGTTGGGGGTGAACTGGGCGTTTTTTAAGGGACATTAAACAGCATTGAGTTTTGGATGCATTAAACGTAACACGATTTGCTCTGCCCCAAGCAAGGACCATAGAAATGTCGTTGTTTAATGATCTAAACATGCGTTCCCGATTGAATTCTGTAGCATTTCCACGTGAATTCGTTACTGTTGCTGTCGTCGGCGAAACTATGAATAGGATTGAGAGTAAGGGATAAGAGATCATTAATAAAAAGAAGAAATAAATTTGGGGAAAGAACTGAACTCTGAGTTACACCGGCATTTATTTCGTAGGAATCAGATGTAAATCTGTCAATTACTACACGAATTGAACGGCCTGACAAAAAACTCTCTATCCATTTAACGAGGGTAGGGTGCAGACCAAATGTTTGAAGTTTGGCTAAAAGGGCAGCATGCCAGACTCTATCAAAAGCCTTTGAAATATCAAGAGCGACGATTTAGGACTCAGCAATATTGTGAAAACAATGATTCCAACGTTCCGTTAGAGCTGTTAGTAAGTCTCCGGTTGAGCGGCCAGTGCGGAAACCGGAAACCGCGCAGCATTTTAAAACTAGGGGCGAGAAACCATCAGGCCCAGTAGCTTTGGACACGTAGACACGTACTAGTACACTGTGATGGAGATGGGAGTGGCTGCGATGAAGGTGGTAAGTATGAATTAGCAGCAAAATTAGCAGCAAACAGGTTGGCCTTGTCCAATGAGTTAGTAAAAACATTCCTATTATAAATGAGTTGTGGTGTTGACAAACATGTGAAATTGTTCTTTACGGTTTTAACTATTTTAACTAGAGACCAGAAGCACTTACTACCCTTTTGAGTAGAAAAATACCTTCCGTCTGATGCTCTGGTCGAAATTGAACTTTGCCCGACTAATTGCTGAATTGCAAATATTCCGCGCATCTCTATCGATACGTCTCAATTCCTCTGAAGGGCACAAGTTATATGCCTGGAATGCTGCTTCTTTGTTTTTAATGGCTGCGAAACAGTAATTATTGAACCAGTTGGTGTTAGTTGGTTTAATGTTCTTGAAGCTATGAGGAATAAGGCGATGCATTCCAAACCAAAGGATGTTTAAGATATAATCGGTACATTTGTTAACGTCTCTCACAGAAAAGCAATCGGACCAATCCAGCTCGCTGAGATACTTATTAAGTCCCGCCCAATCAGCATTTTTCTAATGCCACACTAATCTTTTGGTGGAGTTTAGGTAAGTGGTTGTCAGAGAGGAGACGGAGAATTGGGCGGAGATTAGACAATGGTCCGAATTACCCAATAGAGACGTCACCGAAACCGAGTATTTTTCTGGATGCGATGTTAGAAATAGATCTAAAAGATTCGCGTTGTGCCCCAAAGGATCAGGAACACGAGCCGGACACTCAACCAGTTGCTGTAAATTAAAAGACTCACTAAATAACTCGACGTGTCTTCCAGACGGGCTTGTGGTAGAAGAATGCCTGAGCCACTGTGTGTTGTGGACGTTGAAATCGCCAGCAAGAACGATTTCAGAAGAGGGGGATATTTCCAAAATCTTATCAATATCGGAGGACAACTTATCAAAGGAACACGCAGTGTCAGTGTCAGACATATTCGGGCTGCGGTATAAAAAACAGAAATGAATGATGTGCCGATAGAGTTTAAATCTAATCCAGATATAATTAAATGCTGGATTAGTAGAAGAGAATTGAGGGAGATGGGAGAATTGCACATCATTTCTAATATAAACCGCGATTCCCCTCTGAGGAGAGAAGAGCGGCACTAAGTGAGGGATGTGATATTGATTAATATCAGAATCGGAAACAACCTTGGTTTTGCTTAGTGCAAAAACAGCTGTGTGGTCAAATTACTGAAAACGGTAAAAGATTTTTGTGCGCTTTAAGTTTCCTGTGAAAGAGAACACATAAGCCACTATTTGAAATCTAAAAATAAAAAAATATGGCACTATTTTAAGATTTTTCCTTTTAAAAAAAATTTTCCGAAAATTTAAATTTGAAAAACAATATTGTAAAAACTAAAAAAAACTACACAGACTTTAGGACCAATATGTTATCTGTTAACTGAGATATTAATAACGTCTACAGCACTAAAACTTTAAAAAATATACGTTAACATATAAGACTGGTTTTTTTCATCGTAATAAAATTTCAAACCCCTATAGTTGGATTAGGGGAAGCAGGGTGGGGGGATAGGATTTTTGCATTTTGTATGTTTTAACTACTGATATTTAGAACGAAAATAACCCAGAAGAATAATTATTTAAGAATCTAATGACATTATGACATGTCCGCCTGGCTGACGGGAATGAAACTGTTCTCTTGTTAGGATCAGTTTTCACTAAACTTCCTAAAGAAGAGCGTATCGATGTTTGCAGGACTATGGGAGAAAGCGAAACAACTACTGTGGCTGCTTCAGCTCGGTGAAGATGAATGTTTATTGGGGCCGTACAGATATTATAGGGATATGACCGTGACTTGACTACCCTTGAAGGCCGATCCCCCTCCCCCCTCCATTATCGAGGATGCTGAATATAAAAAAAAATTGTTTCAGTTGAATTTAACCCTTTCTACCCCCTTCCAAAAACAGGCAGAAACAACCCTTTTTGCGTATTCCCTTACAATAATGCTTGCTAATGTTTTTTCATAAGTGAAAGAGTTTAAATTTGATATAGGTGGGATCATAAAAAAAAAGAATAGCGAGAGAGCTAACACTACTCTCTCAAGTTAATCCCTTTAATTCCTTCTTCTGAAATCTGTACATAATAAGGAAGATGTAGAAACTTGATAATTTTGGTTCTTGATTATTATGCTCATTATTATCAAACTGTACCCTACACTTTTATTCACCTTTTTATTACATGCATCGTCTATTGCCGATTCTGTGTCATTATTCGGAACTTCAGGAAAATAATTTAAAAATTTGGATAGGGCGGATAATGGATAGGGATGGATAGGGGGGGGGGGGTGCGGTGAAAGTTTAAACTTTGAGGAAAGATATAAAGAACTTTTATCCGTGCCCATTCCAACCCCCCCCCCCCCCCCTTATCGGTTTTCACGCACGGGTGCGGTGCAGCATGGTTTCTATTGGAAATTATTGATGATTTAACCGGAATATAAACAAAGGAATAAAAATTATGGAAGGAACATGACCGTAGGTGTACATTGGAGGGTAGAACGTACCCCACGGTTATGTGCTTCCCATAATTCTTCTTCTTTTGTTGTATTAGATAAATCAAAAGTTATGATTTTCCACTGTGGAGCGGAAAAAATACAACTTTCTAGATATTACGTTGCCGCCAAGACCGTCGTTTGTTTACATGCAACTTAAAGAATATGTGCGTTGAAATGAGCTGTGAAGCCGACGACCAAGTCAAACTTTTGGATGTAGAATGACCTTAATTCCTCACACCAAACACAGCAACCAGACACTTCATTTTTCAGGAAAAATTAGTTTTGTTTTTAGTTTGATTAGAAATTGCACCGTTATTTTAAAGCTTCCAAAAACAAAAAATTGCATTAGGAATTTATTTAGTTGGGCCTTCTGGGACGTGCTCGTATCTAACCTTTTTGTAGCCGTCTAGAATCTGTGAGAAATTAGAACACCTTCAAACTCAACCTCTTAGAGAAGTTCAACAAAAGTATATACGTTGTTGGATTTTAATACCCCCTGGGATCCATCATTCTAAGGAAGTTAGAGTTCTTCTGGTTAAAACGTTCAAATCAGAAAGAAATCAAAAATTACGTTTCTGTTCGATGTGTTGCCCCAGGCCAGTACTAAGTTTCGAAGTGATGCTGCAAATAATTTTCTTTAATTACAAATGAGTGATTTTAAACCAAAATGTACGTACCTAAAGAATGCTGGTTATCCTTGGTAGTCCCGGACACTTTCCATGTTTAAATACCCTGAAAAAAAATTTTTTTTTTCTTTAGAAAAACAAAACAACAATACAGCGAAAATACAAACAAACTTACCCATTTAATTGAGTCATGATAATGTGGAGCAGGAATCGACCTTATGACGCAGTCCAACGAGTTGAAGAAAAGATAAAAGATAAGCTTTTACTAGAAGATGGCCTGCAAATAGTATAATTCTTAAGAAAACCTAATACGACACGGACTTGTTAATGTATAACAGATAAATTAATGTAGACATGATAAAATTAAAAGCTAGGGAATAAGAAAGAAAAGTAAGCTGAAATAAATTAATATTAATTAGACGAATTACAAGAAATATGTATAAATATCAGCAAAGGTTTTTTTTAAATTAAGATTAGTTTATTAGTTTAAAGGAAACATTTTAAATTCGTTTAATATAGATTATAGAGATTTTGACTTTCTTGAAATAAATTGGAATTAATTAGAATGAAAATATCAAAAGATTTAATTATATTAGAAATAACAATATCAAGTATGGTATCAATATTATTGTGAAGTATGTAAAACGAAAAGTGTCCGCGCAGCCAAAATATTTAATTGAGTGTTAATCTTCATACTTTTTTTTGTAAGTCATATAAATAGAACATTACAGATTACTTATCTGGCTGGAACTTCTCCTTATCTGGCACAAAACACCTAAAAAATACTTCACCTAACCTCGCAACAGAAACGACCGGAATTACATATGGAACTTTATGTTCCGGAAATAATATCACGAATACCTGGGCTGTCTGTAACCCTTAGGATAAGGAGGTTATGAATTAAAACCAGGAAATCAACGTAGAAGAGACTTTGTTTACACGGGGAGACAGATGACAGATGGAGAAGAAAAGCTAAAATTTATGGATTTTTCGACACCGATAGAATTTTTCCAGTACACCAAAATAATCTACAGAATTTATGAATTATTTTAAAAAGAAAATCTGGAATTAAATTTTTGGAAATAATTAGAATTACGTATATAAAAATTTCCTGCGAAAACTGTCATAATAGGGGCAAATTCATTATATAACCACCTACTTTGGTATGTGAAATGGACAGTCCAGTGTCGGAAAAGTCAGAATAAAGAAGTGCGCATTAGACAAAGTATATTTAAATTAATAAAAGAGGATCCACTGAAGTGTGACATAGGAACATAAAATATAATCAAAGTGGACCTAAAGTTAAAAAGCGGAAACTCCAGGAAAACGCGACAGCTGAAAGAAAATAAATAAATTGATCGATTGGACGAAATAAAGGGAGAAGTGAAGGTCACGGTAAAGTTAAGTATTCTTATCATTTTCTTGTTTTGGTTTTGGTTTCTTTCAATTCTTTTTACCCTATTAAAAATTTCAAATACCCTGTAACTTTTATTTTGGGCCGTGCGCGGGCAAATTTTGTGTTTTTTTTTTCTTTGGCTTCGAGATGAAATTGTGCTTAAATTTTTTTAGTCCTTTCCATTTTTGAATTTTCAATATCTTTTAGTTGTTAGTTTTCTTTGTGGATTTTGCTACTAAATTATAAGTTTTGTGCTTATTTCGTTGAATTTATATTTAATTATCTTAAAATTTTCTTAGTTTTCCTATTTTTGAATTTTGAATTTATTTATCCCGGAAGCGTTATTTTATCTAGATCAAGTTTGTGAATAAATTCTAAGTTTGGTTGTCTTTAAAATTATGGTTGGTTTCACTCAGCAATACTAAATTCGTGCACTCTTACACCGCGTGGCGCCCAATACTTTCTTTTAAAACCTACCCCCTTCTCAAAAGAGCTAGTATAATTATATGCTCCAAAGGGAGCATATAACACTTTTTTACAACGGTGCAGGTGAGCTGAGGACTAATTTATTTTTATCTAATTCTCACACAATTGGTTCTCACACAATTGGTTGCTTTCAGACAACCTGGTTGTCTTGTAAGTACGCAAAAATGTAAAAATGTGAAGAGGTTGAATTTAACAACGGCATGGGAGAATTACAGATCATGCGCACAAACTTGACATATTTTTTCGTTGCTATGAAATATTTTTCTGTTGCCACCAAATTTTTTGAGCATGCGCTTAATTTATTGAAACGGTTAGGCAACCAAATTGTCTTAGAAACGCTACCCTGACGTTTCGTCCAATGAAAAGACAGCAACATAACGACACATTTCTAGCTTCGGCGTACATGGCGTAGGACGGCTGCATCCATACACTGGTGGACGCAGCTGTAAGGAATACCACTCAGTCTGGGGAAGCTAGGCCATCAACGAACGCGAGGGGGGGGGGGGGGGGGGGGAAGATCTCTGTTTAACTTAATACTAGTCCTAATATTTGTGATAGGAACAATATACCCACATTTGTTACCAAAAATAGGGAGGTGGTCTTAGATACACTCGATAGACTGAAAAAGTCTTAAATCTGAGA
This sequence comes from Leptarthrus brevirostris, assembly GCA_964036015.1. Taxonomy (NCBI): domain Eukaryota; kingdom Metazoa; phylum Arthropoda; class Insecta; order Diptera; family Asilidae; genus Leptarthrus; species Leptarthrus brevirostris. Next base: position 126,579,635 of record OZ038372.1, read on the forward strand.
AAATGCTGACTATGGGAGCAGTAGGTATACTACCTCCAACTACATTACACTTACACCGACCTTTGGGAAAATCTTCTATTCTAGAAGGATGGTAGTGGCAGTATGGTGGAAAAAGTGATCTTCAGTGTTGGATCAAAAGAGAAGGACGGGGTGTACTCAGTTTGCCTAAACAGATCTGGGGCATTGAAAGAGCGGAGGCTGTTACTAATACACCCAAATTCATATAATCATAGCGACATGGGAATTTATATCTACAACAATGTGGCAATAAATGCGCTGGACTCAAACGTAATAACAGTAAAATAGAAGTTGACCTTAAGACTATTTAGCTTACTAAGGAAAGATGGAGCAATCTAACAACATGCTTTATGTCAAGGCAGATGTGACCAGCTTGGCACATTAAGAAAACGGTCTTATTGCTAAGGAGGAACCGCATCGATCTCCGAAATATTACGTTTACCTATCTCACCACCAATGACTCATGTAGAAGTTATGTATGCGAGGAAGAAGTGTGGAAAGCATTCAGCCTTTTCCCTGCGATTGTCCGGGCCTGGCCAAGAGAAGGTATAAAGCTTTACGCGGGTACTGCTTTAGAGGACTGCAAGATGTTGCCATCATAGACTGAAGTAGCTTCTCGGGTTTATTAACAGTAGTGGCTGGCTCTAAATAAATCCTATACTAACAATCAGGTTCGGTTCCACAGATGTGGTAACACACAGGTCTCTGTGAGGTTGATTGGCTCTCTAATAGCCACCATTCTAAGCCTCTAGATCTTTGCAATTTGCTCAAAACACTGAGGAAATGGGGCCGACATGTTGAAATTTCCCAATGGATTTCAAGTGGCGTTGAACTGTGGGCCAGGAAGCGTCCATTCTTTTGGAAATTGTCGCAATTGTTTGGCTAGAATCTCCTTTCACAATATCCCAACAAGCACTTAATTGAGTTATTCTTGGCATTACCTTTGTTAACAATTTAATGTAGTTAGAATCTTATATTACTTCTAGATTTATAATTTCTAAACTTACAAAAGACTGTATGTAAAGAAGCTTCTACCAAATTCAAAGAAAAATACGCAAAGTCGACAAATCCTCTGATAAGTAAGCTATGAAAAAGGTAAAGATTAACCTGTAGAGTAGTTACGACTTTAAATAATATGAGATTTTTATGTAAATTTTCCCCTCCAAGCTAAAAAGAAAAAAATACTATCCTAACTACATGTGCGCACAAATGCATGTATAAAAGTCAAAGAAGTTATTAGAGTGGTAAAAAATTATATATTCTCAAATCAATTAATAAATAAAATTGAATTGAATTTAAAATTCTACACACTTCAGACTACTTTGAGAGAAAGTTCAGAAAAACTAGTCTACCAACTCCTTAAACAAATAAAAACAAATGTTCTACTTACTTGCTTATTAAGTTTAATAATAAATTTTCCATGACATAGTTACAAGTCAAATCGAATCCACATGAATACAAATATGTATAAACGACACAACTGAAAGAAGGTCTACGTAGATATTATTAGAATACTTCAAACGATACACACCTCTAACCTGAATTTTCGAAAGGTTACTGTAACGTCAAGCCACAACATTAATTAAATCTCTTTGGTGTTACAATTCTACTTCTGCCAAGAAGGCTCATTCGCAACTAGTTCTTACTTGCATATCAGAATTCCTAACACCGCATTCTCTTGGTTAAATTAAATCTTGAGAAATTTACAAGAGGTGAATTCAGAGCTTGGTTGAATAACTGCACGAAGCCGTTCCTGAGTAGAAATAAAAATGAGCCCAGAAAGGTAACAACTAAAGTTTCACTTAAGACACCAAAGGAACTTCGTAATTTTGTCAGGATCCAACAATTATGGTTGGCTGAAAACCTTCTTAGTATCGAAATACGTAAAGTGTGAAATCTGATTAAGCATATTATAAAGTTTTCCTTTTGAAAGTTACTTAAAGATTTGTTGCTATGAAGTCATAATTTGTTTAATGATAAGAAGGTGATTACTCAGTGCAGCCCAGCTTTTGATTGCAAAGCTTCAAAATTTAAGTTCGAACTTTAAACCTAATTTCACAAGCTACGGCGCAAAAACTGCCAAGATGTCAATAAAAATTATTTTTCCCATAGCTACGCATTGAAAATTATTGCCTCTATGGACCCTTGTCCTTTACTCACTGTTAAATTTGTTATTCATATTACCCTTGCGATTGTATATATAAATATAATGGCAGAAAACCCTGCTTATATAATAATATTTCAAGGAGCTTACCTTTGGGAAGTGGTATACCAACTTCTTAAAAAGATGTGTTATCCTCCATGTGTTCTACATGGCCGTGGGCATACATAATCATGGCATGCTGATTCTCTTGAAAGCCTGAAAAGAAAAGCTTAGCTCAGATGTCATCTTAAGTGTCGTTTGCTTTAAAAGGGCTCTATAAGAAAAATATTTATCGTCCTCAAAAGTGAAGTAAGGGTGTTCTGAAATAAGTTTATAGCCGCGTTAACAACATCCCCTCTTATAAAAAGTTTTACATCAGTGATAGTAAAGTCATAAAAAATCAGTGTTTCAGCTATATTACAAAGTAATGGAATAAAGATTCGTGGAGCATAACGGGTACACGTAAGTACTTCGGTGGGTTTATATCTTATAGTTCTCTACATATTAATGGATAAATGAACAAATGCTGAATCAACCCTTTTTAATAATTTTTAGGTTTTTACATAAAACTGTGGGCCTATATTTTATTCTGCCCAAACGTTATATGCCTTAGTGGACTCCATCGGAAGTTATAGAATTGACAAATGTGTATATTACACATTACAGGTAATTTACAAACAAATCTATCAATATCTATATTTTTAATGAAGTGCTGGTTGTTTTTATTAAATAATTCAACTTTTCTTTACATGTTGGCTTCAACTATACAGTACTTTTAACTCAAAACCAAGATTGTTGGAAATACAACTTTTGTGCACTTACCCATCGATATGTATGTGAATTTTTTTTTATAAAGTCCAATACCTTCAGTGCGAAAGAGGAACCGCTCTTAAAAACAATAATTTTGGTATTTGAGCTGAGAAAATCTAATAGTTGTTGAATCAAAAGGTTATTTTTTGAATTGAATATGAAGTCTTTGATCTTAAACCTGCCAGGTCTTAGCTGGATATCATCGGATATTAATCCCTCCTATTCGTCGACACCGCAGAGTTCTCTATGTTACATCGGCAGCCTTTCTTCTTCCGGGCTGTTGCAATGTTCCAGCATCTCTAAGAATTCTGGTAGATTCTTGGGTTTGGTGTTCAGCACTGACCCATGCGGGACCTTGGTTAGGCGTAGCCCGGTTCCATTACTTCCTCAGACAAATCATCATCCTGCCCATCAGATTGTTTTTTAACCGACTTCCTAAAAACAAAGAGGTTCTAGGTTCGACGCGTGTGTTAAAATTTTTTTTTATATTTTTTCTTATGTCTGACCGGGCATAACTTTGTAACGCGTCGACCGATTTGGATTTGGATTTTGGAATGGGGGGGGGGAGGGGAGTGAAACCTAACTTTGGAACACGTTGTTCAATCTGGATGGTTCTTTTTTTGTTGTACAGAGTATGATCCCCCATTGCTAATAGGAGAAACAAATTTGGACTAGAGTGGGGAGAGGGGTAGTCTAACTTTGTAACGCGTCGACCGATTTGGATAATTCTTTTTCTGTTGGGTAGAGTATGTTCCGTGGTTGATACCAGAAGAAAAAAGTTTTGGGGGGATGGGGTGGGGGGGTGGGATGGAACCTAACTTTGTAACGCGTGGTCCGATTTCGATGGTTCTTTTTCTATTGTATAGAGTATGATCCCCCATTTTTGATAGAAGAATAATTTGGTCCTATGGTGAAAGGTGGGGGTGGGGGAGGGGTTGTCTAACTGCTCAACGCGTGGACCGATTTGGATAATTCTTTTTCTGTTGGGTAGAGTATGTTCCGTGGTTGATACCAGAAGAAAAAAATTTGGGGGGGGGGGGGGGGGTGGAACCTAACTTTGTAACGCGTGGTCCGATTTGGATAATTCTTTTTCTATTGGGTAGAGTATGATCCTTGGTTGATACTACGAAAAAAAAACTGTTGCTGTGGTGGGGGTGGAAGAAGGGGGGTGGAACCTAACTTTGTAACGCCTGAATCGATTTGGATGCTTCTTTTGCTGTTGTATAGAGTGTGATCCACCATTGCTAATAGGAGAATAATTTGGTTTTATGGTGGTGGTGGGGGAGGGGGAGGGGTAGTAACATCGTGACGCGCGAACCGATTTCGATGATTCCTTTTCTATTCGGTAGAGTATGTTCCTTGGTTGATACCATGAGAAAAAAAGTTTAGTGGAATAGGGGAGGGGTAGGGGGTTAAAACAAACGTCTAACGTGTGGACCGATTTGGATGGTTCTTTCTTCGTTGTATAGAGTAGAAGACACTAAAAAGTGTAAAATAAAATAGTTTTTAAAAAAAAAGTTGAACCGACTTCACAAAAAGCGCTAAAAAGCATAAAATAATTTTTAATTTTATATCTATTACGACATTTTGAAGTCGGTGCAAATTAAACAAATAAAACAACTACATAACCACAATTGAAAATAATACATAATACTACCTGAACGTTTCAGCGTACGGGATCATAAGAAATGACGATTAAATATTTTTGTTGTAGTTGTTTCGTATGTTTGATTTGCACCGACTTCAAAATGTCGTAATAGATATAAAATTAAAAATTATTTTATGCTTTTTAGCGCTTTTTGTGAAGTCGGTTCAACTTTTTTTTTAAAAACTATTTTTGGATACTCTCTTTGGACTCGCTATTGGAGAGGCGCAACAGGTTTAGGACTTCCTTATTTTTAATTTTATTCTCGCGTTTTTCTTTTTTTTCATTTTCATTTTTACTTTCGCTTTTCTATTGTTAAGTAATCAGCCTGTGATGAAACTTTGTAAATAACTAAACAAACATAAGAACACAATTTAATTTGCTATCGGCAGTTTAAAATCAAGATCGAGAATTTAATTGAAAATATTTTACATCAATAAGAATCTTATATCTCAAATAATGAATATAATAAATATTGTTGTGCCTTACACGAAGTATAAGATAGTGATTCAAATTAAAGAAAGGAAAATTCTCACTTTGAATTAGAACATTCCCAAAGTGTTGCTAGGTCCGAAATAGCCTAATGAACTGTCTACGAATTTGCCTTTTAGAGTTCAATTCGATGTGCTTATAAGGAAAAGGATGAACATACAGAATTGCTTCACCTTGCGGCAAGTAATTTTGATAGAACTAGTGTCTATAGTTATAAGTAATTTGGCACCGCTTAGATCCGCTATCCAATCTGCATATTTGTGCCCCTCTTTCATAAGCATTTGAAACAATTTTTAGCGAGCTGCTAACACATGGGTCTTATCTGCAAAATGATCCGTTGGGTTCTTGATTAAAGCGTTGTACCCTATTCCAACGAATTTGATTCCCTCAAATAAATTGTTAACTAGGTTATAAAGCTTCTATGCATTGAAATATTGATCCAATTGACTAACAAAGGCTCGCCATGTGGTTTTCGTACGTTCCAAATGTAACTCACAGACTGCCTCAACCAACAGTTAAAGAAAAACCCTATTGACCCCCCTATTGACTCACAGCACGAAGATTTTGGCCGAAACTGATATATGGTCTTTTTAAGAGCATTCACAATTGGCCGCCACTGTCTCCAAGTGAACTTGTTCATTCCAGCTGCATACCGTCCACCTAACCAACAAACCAACCAAGCAAACGATTTACGTGAATTTATTGATAATTCGATTACTAGATTTGATTGTAGACAACTGTGGAACTCGTTAAAACTGTCTTATTTAAAAGAAACAACCAAATCGCCCTCCCTCCCTAAAATTGACTCGTCTGACACCTTAACGAAATCGGTATCATTTTTTGTTAGCTAGATTCCGTACTATGAAGAAATTGACCTTGAAAAATATGTTGAAAATTTCGATTTCACTACAATAACTTTCCTATATACTAGAAAAGTAATAATGACCAAAATAAAACAAAGTAAGTAAGTAAATAAAACCTTGGGAAATGGTTAATTACGGATACATCAGGCATCTGATAAGATAAACAAATAGCAGACACTAAACTTTAAGTGTTATGCTTAAAATAAGTATAAACATTTATAGCGTTTTACTGGTTTTACACATTTAGGCAAATGTTTATAGCACTTAAAATTAGGCAAAATTCAGAGGGCCAAACATTTCTTCTTCTTCGGATGTTGATTTTTAAGTTAAATTTGATTTTATATTCTACTGTAGTTCTTTTTACTGCTTAAGCAACAACATAATTTTGTTTTTATGGTTTTGTACTGTAACTAGGTACCTTCCTATTCTGTGTTCTTAAAATTAGAAACATGTTAAATTGGCCATATTTCCCCTAAATTAAGTTTTCGTCTGTACTGTTAAATAAAAGCTTTTTATAACATGAAATACATTCCGTCCAAATCCGAAGGGAAATCTTTTTCGATTTTTGATTACTCAAAGCTCACTCGAAATCAAATAAAATTCTTTTATTGTTGATTAATTTCTAATAGGAAACCACAATCCATCATTTGGAATAATCTAATAATACATATGAGATATCAGTTCTATTTTTGTAACCAATTCTTTTATTTACTACTGTGTTTTACTTATTTGGAGACCTTATCGTTTTAAGGTAATATTGGAAATGCATATCCACTGTTTAGTTTCCCATACTTTGCGGAAAACTGATTCAGTTTCATGCAAAATATATTATAAATAAAAACCGACAACTTTATGCAAATAAAGAAATAGTTGACAATTCTAAATAATTGTAGAAGTTTCCCTAAGGTAACACATATTGGAAAGAGAAAATTTCTAGTTCCCTTAGCCCGCTGCGATGTATTATGCGGGAGAAGAGGTTTCCCCGACTCGACGACAATATATGCAAATTGACTTACAATTTAAGGAGGATTTCGATGGTCCGGAATCATTACTCAGCAACCCGAATGTCCTTTAGCGAAATCTCTGTAAGCAGAAAACAACCATGTATCGCAGTCGGTGGGTTTGAAAATGTGACACACTTGATGAAAGGCCAAGACTTTATCCCTGAATCCACCGAGCGCTAGAGGAGAAAATTGAATGGAATAAACTGTGACATTTAATAAGTTAACTCTTTCGGTAGCAATAATTATTTTGTGAGTTTGCTTTTAACTTTATTGTAAATGGAATGAATTTGCACATTCTATTTTATATTTTTAAGTTGCTCATTTAACTTGCTGCTGAGTGTAAAAACCCAAAACTTTCGAAATAATCAAAAGCTTATAATTATATAATTACTTAATCTGTCGGTTAGTTAGGGGCATCCTTCGGCGCATTCCTGGCATAGATGTGTGCACCGTCACGGGCCACATGGCCAAGCAACTATGTTTGGACAGAATGTACAGAACTTTCTTTCCGGATCAACAAGACTGGGACATCGTTCTCTGGTTCGCTTAACTCTACTACAGTCTACAGTCTACTACACCGACTCTCCACCTGGTCCGGTTCTGCGTCAACGCCTTCAACCGTGGCCACGATTTCTTGATCTGGCTACCTTCCTTCCCCCATGGATCTTCTCCATGTGTTCAGCGGTCGTCCAATTCGGCGTCTTCCTTGGGTCCCGTGCGGGGTTCAAACTAGATACTCTTTTCTTAGTATGTGGCCTATCTATTGCCACTTTCTCCTGCGAATACGGGTCTCTAACCCGTCTTGGCCTAAAAATCTGTGCTGGTCTTCGTTGGTAATGACTTACGGCCATGTTAAGGATGCTTGTAGCTTAGATGTTATTTTACAGGTCACTTTCCATGTTGAACAGCCGTACGACAGAACATATTTTAGAGATGTTGTTATCGCGCCAGATCTCAGCAAAAGTATTAAATGCAACTCTAACCTTATTGATGCGAGCCTGTACATCAGTTTCAGCTCTGCTGTTAGATGACAGGTCCCTTAGGAATTGAGAGTAATGAGATCTCTGATGAACTGACCAAAAAGGGTTCATCCTCTTTGACAGCTTCACGAGCCCTATTGTAGCTTGATCTAGTCGTGGATAACAACTGTGATATAAAGTTAGACTATGAGTCAACAACTGGTAAACTGGATAAACTTGGATGGAATTGCCAAGGCCAAAAGCCTAGATAAGGATTGGACATACCTTATGCTTACAATATCACCACCACGATAAGTAATTTAATTTCAGGTTGCTTTAAGGATACCTATCTGACCACTGTGAGCTAAGGTATAACTTTCACCGGATAGGTCTGCCTAGTGAGACGGAGTGTGTACTTTGTCTGCAAGATGATGAAATCACAATGCACAATGGTTTTTTTTTCCTTAATATTGCTTAGAAGGAGGATCTGGAGCCTGGCTGACGTTAAATCCTTCCTTGTTAAAGATCTCCTGGTTTACCTCAGGAACGCCTTTTGCAGTAGTGGGGTTCAGGCACAAAAAACCTACTAGGTCGAAGTGATCATCAAATGGGTAACCCTTCCCTAAAATAAATTTAAAAAATACGTAGGCTTTCCCAAAAATACTGCTTTTGTAATATTGAATTTTAATTGGGAGAAAAAATTTATTATAATTTCTGCCCATAATATTATTGTATGATGCAGCCAAATCTCAGGGGAGAACCCTTCGGTGCCTTTAAGCATTACTAGCCAGAAAGAAATTATGGTGTGGGGAACGCGGGAAACTGATGCGAGCTAGGCAACAGCTCAAAGACTTCCCAAAAACGTGAAGGTTATAAGTACGACGCGTCTTTGTTTGCAATTTTTTTTTTATAATGACCCAGGATAGTTTTGAAACGCGATGGCCAATTTGAATGATTCATTTTTTGTTGGGTAGAGTATGTTTCTGAATTTATACCATGTAAAATTTTTTTTTGTCGGGTGGAGGTTGGGAGGGGGGTTCAACTTTACTTAGTAATGCGTGGACTGATTTAAATGCTCCTTTTTACATTGCTAATATGACGACAAATTTGTACTAAGAGTGGGGAAAGGGGAAAAACGATTTCTGGGGTGGAATAGGTGTGTGAGAGAGGTTGGGACTCGACCGATTTAAATGAATTTTTCTAATTGAGTGGAATTTGATTTCCTAATGATACTATAAGGAAAATTTTTGACCTACGGTGGGGAGAAGGGTGAGCTATCTTGGTAACGCGTGGCCTAATTTGGATGATTGTTCTGTTATTTGAAGACTATATTCCCCATTGGTTCCACGGCAACAATTTATGGAGTGGATGAGCGGTGAGTGTTGAATCTAACTTCGTAACGCGCGGACGGATTTTGGGTGATTTTTCTGTTGTAGAGAGCATAATCCCCCATTGCTATTTTGGGAGACAATTTTGGGCCTAGGATGTGGAAAGAGAAAAAGGTTAGTTTATTTTCGCAACGCGTTGACTGATTCGGATAATTATTTTTCTGATGTCTACAAATTTATAGGTTGTCTACAAATAGCCTAACTTCGCATCGTGTGGACCAATTTTCATGTTTTGAATGGACAATATTGCCCCATTTGTATTATAACAGAGAATGTGGGTTAGGGTGACTTGTAAGGCTTGATTTTGATAATAAATCGTGGCAGTGGAGGCTCCTATATATGCCGAGCAAGGCGTTAAGGGAATTAGAGAAAGAATAAATTTTCAATATTGCGATTATCATAAAGTCTAAGAAATGTTAAGAAACAATCAAAGAACAAATAAATTAAATTTGCAAAATTCAATCAAAATTTCTAGCAGCGAAAGTACTTTATATTGTGCTAAATTTAAATAACCAAAATAAAGTTTCAACACTCCTTAATGTAATTAAACTACTAAAATTCTTGCATATTTTGCATCATTAATACCTTGTCAGCCAGATTTTCAAGGTTCCATTATGACGTATCCATATCTAATATCATTTCAACTTTTAATGGAACTCCCTTTCATTATACTTTCTGGAGGCTGTTTATGAATTTATTAAGTGGAAAATTACTTGGCACAACTCCAACTTTTCGGATCAGGGAATTAGTCACAATCACACCATTTCGTCTTCATTTAAAGCTCTGCAAAGATACTGTTAATGTAATTTCGGAAAAGCTTACGAAGGACATTCGCCGTCTAATGCTTCCCTCCTTTATATAATTATTTTTTGACTTGACGGAAATTACAGACGACTTAAAAGGTTGTCTCTTAATTATGTCCTAATGAAAATTAATATTTGTTGTAATTATTAAACTAAACTATGACGTATGATGATTGAGAATACATTTTGCGTTTGTTCGCTACCCTATCTAATAATAAATAATGAAATGCAAGCAGCTAATAGTATGATATAGTCTTATATGACAAAAGTATCTCAAAAAGCTCAGCACATAAACAAACATTGTAACTTTTAATTCCTTTCGAACAAAACAAATCCATTTTTAATTTCTTTTTTCCATTTCAACCGTCTCCAAATTTAAGCTCGATGATCTACAACAGGATAATTTGGGTTTTTGTGCGTCTCCCATATTTTCTGCTGAATTAATGAAGAGCGGGTCTGGTGGTCGACAAATTGAGTCATAGAACTCATAAATTATTTTCAGAATAAATTCCTCATTTGCCGTAAATAATAAAATGCGACGAAGTCCACCAATTAAGAGAACCTCAAAATTATATGGGATGTCATGTTTATAATAGCAAAATTATCATGATTGAAGTAAACATAATTACAACTGCAATTGTTTTTATAGTTTAGTGCAATTTTTAATTGGGAAATTCAACCGTTTTTGTGGTCTTAATTGATGATGAATCCATATAATTTGTTTACAAGTACAACAAGCTTTTTATTTACGCGGTATTTTTTAGAATTTTATTTTCTAAACTATTCGCAAAACTGTCTAATTAAATTTAAGTGGACTATAAATATTTTGCTGATGCCGAACTACGTGATGATGGTACGTGTCCTCTTGAGAAATGTGAATTCAAGTAGTCGTGTTGACATCTAACCGGGAAATTGCTCCGCGTTTATGTTCATGACATTGAATTTTCTTGTACTTAAAACTTGAATATCCCCTATACATCATCCCGCGGCGCTAACATATATTCTATGTGGTAAGGCTTTTTGTTTGTTTAAACATCGGTGGAGTAAGTGAAAGTCGTCGATGGAGTGAGTGGTACCATTATATCAATTTTCATCCTAGAACACTTAATTTCAGAAATGTTTAGATAACTCAAAAAGAATATAATTTGTTCAAAATAAGGTTTAGGTTATGATCCACAGTAAAAAGTAAACAGTAAAATAGTTTTTTAAAAAAAGTTAAACCGTACCACAATTAAAAGTAATACATAATACTACCTAAATGTTTCAGCTCACGGGATTATAAGAAATGACGATTAAATATTTTTGTTGTAGTTGTTTGGTTTGTTTGATTTGCACCGACTTCAAAATGTAGTAATAGATATAAAATTAAATTTGTGAAGTCGGTTAAATTTTTTTTAAAAAACTATTTTATTTTTCTCTTTTTAGTGTCCTATACTCTATACAACGAAGAAAGAACCATCCAAATCGGTCCACACGTTAAAAAGTTAGGTTTAACCCCCTCCATTCCACTAACATTTTTTGTCATGATATCAATCAAGGAACATACTCTCCTATTAGCAATGGGGGATCACACTCTATACAACAATAAAAGAACCATCTTAATCGGTCCACGCGTTACGAAGTTATCTTTCACCCCCACTCTACCAAACATTTTTTTTTCATGGTACCAATCGGTGAACATAATCTACGCAACAAAAAATCATCAAAATCGGTCGACGCGTTACGAAGTTATGCCCGATCAGACAAAAAAATAACAATAAAAAAAATACACGTCGAACTTATAACCTCTTTGTTTTTGGGATTAAAATGATTTAATTAATCTGGCTATACGTTTAGAGGCAGCTTTTACTGATAATGATCAAGAAGCAAAAGTAGAATGTGCAAGGGTTCTTAGGAAAATTTTTCAGCAAGTCAAGTTACAGCTAACGATATGTTTCTTGTAAGAAGTATTAATAAAAAAAAAAAATAAAGTGATAGTCACTAAAGCAGATAAAAGTAATTTAATTTGTATATTGACAAAATCTGATAACGTAAACGGAAAATTGTTAAACAAAAATGAATTACTTAATGAGCTAACTAAAAAATTTAATAGGGTAACTTGTAGTAGCAATGGGAAGTCATATTGTATAAAACAACAAAACAAAACCATTGTAAGTGTTTGCATTAAGAAATTGTGTAACGCCTCCTACCCACACCACTCGATAAAATAAATTTTTGTCGTCATAACAGTGGGGCAACTTATTTTACACAAAAAAAAAGAATCAGTCAAATCCGTCCACACGTTACGAAGTTAGCCTACCTCTCCCCCCATCCTAGTGCAAAATGTATCACCAAATTAGAAATGGGGGATTATACTCTATATAACTTAAAAAGAATCATCCAAATCGATCTACGCGTTAACGATTTGACATACAACCCCTCCGCTATTACAACCCCACCATTTAAAATTTTGTCGCGGTACCAATGGGGGAACATACTCTATACATCGGAAAAGGAATCATTCAACTCTGTCCACGCATTACGATGTTAGGGTACCCCTCCCTCTTCCCACCCCACTCTAGGAACATATTTTTCCACTATTAGCAAAGGGGATCATACTCTATATAACAAAATATTATCGAATTATCTAAATCGGTCTATGCATTACGAAGTTAGGTTTCACTCCAACCCCCACTCCCACCCTACAAAAATCTTTTTTACATGGTACCAATCGGGGAACATACTCTACCTAACAAGAAACGAATAATCAAAATTGGCCCACGCGTTACGAAATTATGGCCGGCCATAAATAAATAAAACTAAAAAAATACTGATCGAACTTAGAACGTTGTTGTTTTTGGGAAGTCGGTTAAAAAACTAAAAATATACCAGAGATTTAGATAATAGATCTAATAAATTTATGTTTAGATCAAAGTTATTTTACGTTTAATGACAAATTCATTTTACAAAAAGGCCTGCTCTGCCCCATTTCTAAATGGATTTTGATATGAAATACGTGAAATACTTCAGAAAAATAGAATTTAATCAAGGTATTATGTTGGCACATAAATGGTGAGGATATTTTTGTATCTGAACGAGTTGTGAACGACAGTTAAATGTGTTTGTTAATGATTTTTTAAAAAATATTGAAAATTCCATCAAGTTCACTGTAGAACTTGGTAGACAAAAAATAAACTTTTTAGATGTTATAATTAGCATAAGCGAAAATGTATTAAACTTCGAAATCTTCCGCAAGGAAACCTGAACTGACACTGTGATATGTACAATTCGATTCCAATCATCCCACCAATATAAAAACGGCAGCTCTTCATTCTATGCTTGATAGATTAAATAATACTCCCTTAAACAAATCCAATCATAGAAAAGAACTAAAAACCATATTAAACAATGCAACTAACAAAAATTGTATCTATAAATTATTGAAAAAAGAGAAGCACATTACTCTTTTATTTTTATCTTTTGATTTGCCCAACACAGTGACATCAAACAAACGCTTAAAAACTACTATCCCAATGGCCTTTCCAAAGTTCACAACGCTGTTGATCTAACTCGTACCATTGCAGTTACAGTCACTTCCAAAAGTGAAAAAAATGGTTTGCGATTACCTAAAATTCAGCATTTTCCCAAATTTTCTCCGAAATTCATGTAATTACTACACCCCTTTTTTATTTTTATAGAAAACTTACCGGGGAATATTTGAAAATCTGCAATTTAAAGAAACTAAACTCATACTAACTCTAAAATCCTTTGAATTGAATTAAAAACGTATTACAATTAATCTTAGTAAATTACAATAGCTGTTCAAAAAGTCCACCGTTACTTTGGACCAACAATCTCCTTCTAAGTCACTGTTTAAGGCGTATTCCAGCCAGCCTCTCCGGTATTTTCGTCGCTGCATTACCAATTCTGCTAACTAAACCCTCCCTAGTGTTAACAGAGCTTGAATAAACTCCATCCTTCATTGTTCCTCATAAGAAGAAGTCCAATGGGATAAGGTCTGGAGATTTAGGAGGCCAAATAATCGGTGCACCTCGTCCAATCCAGCGGTTAGTATATTTTTCACTTAGTATTACCTTCACATTATTGGCAGTATGCGCTGGTACTCCATCGTATTGATAAAACATGTCCGTCTGATTGTGGTCAGTGATCTCCTATTAGATCTGGCAATTGTCCAAAAGTCCACATAAATTTCACTATTCAGCACTTGCAGCAAAATAAATGGTCCTACCAAATGGTTGCCGATGATACCAGACCAAACATTGATACTGAATCTTTGCTGGAATGAGATCACATTTGTCCTGTGTGGGTTAGTTTGTAACCAGGTATGCAGCTTATGAAAGTTCCTGATACCAACCCTGGTTAATTGAGATTCATCTGTCCACAGAATTCGGTCCAGATATGTCCTGTCGTCAATGTTGCGTTCCAGATGCCAAGTGCTAAATTCCAGTCTTCTCTCAGAAACTCCTTCCAGTAGTCCTTGGACTGGATTATGGTGATATGGACGTAATCCCTCTCGATAAATAACTTAGATGAAGACACTCCTAGTCGTCTCGCGACTCGTCTCAGAGTCTTGCCTCACGATGGTGATTATTTGCTGCTTGACGTCTGCAGAAGTTCCAGAAGTTTCGGGTCGTGTCTCTCTGTCGTGTGAAGTTAGACTTCCTGTTTCTTTTAACCTTAGGGAAGTCGGGGAGCTCGCCGATTATTGAATCTCCTTTGATATTCGCCGCTCTTTCGTTTCCGTCTACTACACCGCTTATTCCTCAAAAGTAAATTCTACCATTTTATAATAATTTTTGCTTAAAAACACCCGTAATTATTGATTTGTTTTTCAACTATGATAGGTATTCTTGCTGACTGACCCTTTTTATAGCAAAATGTCCATCAGGAACGAGTAGCAGAACGCCAGGATACACGGGTGTGAATATAATAGTGTGAAGCTAATATGGGTAATAAAACAAAATTTTAAGGATGCAGTTTTTCCAGTCCTTTGTCTAACTAGCCCTGTTGCACCTTTTTGGGAAGGTAATAATATGGGCAATCCAATAAAAATAAAAAGGAGGTGCACTAATTACATGAATTTCCGAGAAAATTTGGGAAAATTTTAGGTAATTCCAAACAATTTTTTTCACTTTTGGAAGTACCTGTACTTGCAATGGTAGGAGTTAGATCAACATTGTTGACAATTTTGGAAGGGCTGTTCGGATAGTAATTTTTTTTAGCGTTTGTTTGATGTCGCTGTGTTAAAGATAAAAATTAAAGAGTAATGCGCATACCATGAAAAACTGACATTTATGAATCACCCTGTAACCCCAAACGGTTCAGATTGCCCCCCCCCCCCCTTGCCATACAATTATTTGTTTATCTAGATGAGAGCTAGATGAGAGAGGTACACCCTGTATATAGAAAAAAGATCTTTAAAAACTAATTATTTAGAGCACATTTCGGCTACAACATATTATATAACCGAGCAACCTCAGGCCTATCTAAAAATCTTATTAATTAATTCATAACTTAAATGACGGGAAGATTTTTCTAGTTACTACTAGATATGAAATTTTGGAAATAAAAAAAGCAATTGATGGAGTTTCATCTTTGGTTGATGACTTCATTAAAAATAGCCCTCTACTTAATCATAAACTTGTATATGTGTTGAGGTAGGTAGATATGTAGGTGAAAGGAAATGTGTGAACATAACCTTAAAGTTGTAAGCCCATCATAGTTGCTTTTCTCAGCAGTTGTATCTTTTCAGTAGCAGTTTAACCACTCACTAGATGATGTCTGAGTAGGGCAAAGCGTGTCATGTATTGGAGAAAGTTCTGGGAATTATACTTAGATGGGCAAATTATTGCGGTTTCGTAGCCAATGCCCTTCAAAGGAGAAAACGAATCGGACCCTTTCAACCACTAAAACTTTGGGGGCCACACCTTAACGGCAAACACCCAAATGAAATATTTGAGAGTCATTCTTTACTTTATTCCAAACTAAACTGAGGCATCAACATTAATGAGCGTGTGAAAAAGCTCCGATAGTGTTTTATGCCTGCAAGAAATGGGGAATTAGTTCCCGCATAATTCACTGGATTTATATTTGAATTGTAACGTAAATGTGGCTCTTCGGGCTATACGGATTAATTAAGACACTTATTCTCAATAACATATGTTCAAATTTTTATTCACTTTTCTAATTAGCACATCTCACTGACTTTCTACGTTTAATATTTCCTTGACTTGATTTCTGGCGTTACACTGCTCTCCTCTTAGAACTGTTCGTTCCGAACAGTTTGTATCCTGTACGACCTTTCTGCAGTTCTTCTGTTTCATGAAACTTACATTGGCCTTTGTACCTTTCGGCAACTGCTTTTCAGATTGAAACTGTTTTTCCAATCGTCCATCGGATTTCTCTTCTTCGAGCAAACAGTTAAGGCCGCCTATCAAAAATTCCTTTAATTTGAAGATCTCTGTAACGCCAATCAAGCCACTCCTCTTAAGAATGTAGACTTTAAATGCATTTAAAGTCTGCATCCTTCAATATTTCTCATTACTGTGCAATCTCCTTTTCTCCAGCAAGTTAATTGACCTGCTCACGTCACATTCTTGAACTCCTAAATCCTTCTTCAATTCATGGCTTTCTTTTGGCGAAGTTTCCATTACATTCTTGAAATCTTCCAATTCTCGATCCACAGTCTGAAAATTCCGCTTTCCTCGGCTCGATATCGGCAAGACAGTCTCTTCACACAGGTTGAATCCTCTCGCCTGTGATGCTTTTCTATTGTTCACAATTCCAAATTGTTCATATTCTCGGCGTTTCCAGCACGTTGTGGACTCGTTTTCTTCATTCGTTCCTCTTCATTAGTCCTTCGCTATTGACATGCTCTCGAAATACCTCCATTGCTTCGGTTACCTTCTGTTGGGCCGTACTAATCTGACAAGTGGTCAAGAGTCTTCCTTTTGCTATCATTTTGCAGATGATCTTCTTCATCGCAGAACCCGCATCTATAATTGCTTCGGGGAACTGTAGCTTCGTTGTTTCGGTCTGCACTTTTCGTTAATTCAAATAATTCCTGTTCTGTTTTGATGCACTTTGCACAACCAGTCTTCCTCCTATATCGGAAGGGTTGGTCTGCTTTGTTTCCAGGAATCTGGCCGCTTGTCCAGCACCTAGGACGACTATGTATTGATTCGTTAACAAATATATTTTATTTCGGTTTCTTATCTTTGATAAATAGGTCTTCTGGAGGCTTGTTTAGCTGCCTCCTAAGCCAGAGCGTAAGGCAAATCCTCGATCTGCAAGTGAATTAATAAATACTTCTCTGGCGACCTGTTGACATAATCTTGGCTAAAGGTCGGATAAGCCAAATGTGTCAGCCTTTCTACGTTCCTACATAACTGCTGCTACGTCTCTCCGAGCTTCTGTGTTCGACACCCTAGCTGTAGATGTTAGACCTTCTGCATGTGCTGGTTGCCGTACTGTAATTCTAAGGCTTGTATTAGAGATTAATAATTGCAACTTGGCTCTGCAGGTATAGTCTGTAACAGTTCTGCGGCTGCGCCTCTGAGTGCCAAAATTACATTAGGCTTTTTCCTCGTCAGTTCAAAAGTTCATTTTCGCTGATGTCTGGAACTGTAGTCTGTATGTTTGGCAGGGCTTTTGGCGTTAAATTTTGGAGAATGAAGTCTTTTATTCACTGTCGCATCTGTAGATAACGTCGCTGAATTCTATTTCTGGATACTCTCTACTTCAGTCCTAATTTCTTCGAAATTTTGCTTCATTGACTATTCCATTTCACATTTAGTTTCTTTTGTTGTGAGCTCTCCGGCAAGTTCTACCTCTTCCAATATTTTTTCAGTATCGGACTTTATCTCTCCCATTTTATTATCCATATGGCTTTTGAGGTTGATTTTAATAGAGTTTTCTATGGTCTTCAGTTTCTTCTCTGCAGTTGATTCGAAACCTTCAAACTGTTTCTGCATAGAAATTTCCATTTCGGCTTTAACTTTTTCAACCGAGGCTTAAAGTTTAAGTTACTGTTGAATTCTGTTTTTCTAGCGATGGCTTTAATTCAGTTACGAACGCTTCCATCGCCGATTTCAACTCGGCCGACGACGATTTCTGGTCTTCCATTGCTGCCTTCAACTCTGCTGATGACAATTAGATTTTATTTCAATTATTAAAGCATTGAGAAGATCTGTCATGTTTGTAGTGGTTTCTTCTTCTTCTTATTATTTGTCTTCGAAAGCAAAAGTCTCTGGATCCTTTTCTTTTAGTTCCATAACTTGCGGAATTTTAGTTTGGCGAGGCGCTCTTGTAAAGAACTGTCACCTTAAGAAGCTCATCAAAATTCAAAGATCTACCTGCTTGGGCGTCTCATGAGCAACTATCGCGTCGGAAACAATGTTTCCTCTCCCCCACTGGACTTCCAGTGTTGGTAATACCATTAAACAGAAGGAATCCCAAAGTTGGAAAACTCCGGACAAATGTACAAAATATGTACGAAATCACTACACTGCTGACTAAACCGTTTTTACAATAACCTTGAAAAATGTTTTTTGCACCAAAGTACCTGACAGGGAGGAATGGGAAGGTTGTCAGTGCCTGCCAGGTACACGGATCTCAAAAGCAGATACTCGAATCGATTGCCGGAACATTGCAAAAGAAGATGCTCGATCTACAACGTTTTAAGACTTATATTCCCTTTTATTTATAGAAATAAGTTTCACTTCTTGCCCTAGTCTACAAATTATCCAACCATTAAGCAGTCTCTATACATTTAACTGGTTCAAACCTGTACAACATGAACTATGAACCATCCTTCAGCACATCACGCATAGTAACAACTTGGTCATGGTCAACAACAGAAAACAGGCTTGTCGTTTTCTACGTTTTAAAAAAAAAAAACTTCTGTCAGTTTTAGATATCATATTGAAACTACGAATAGGTAATTTAAGTTTTAAGTGTTTTAACTAAAATCATTGTTTGATAAGTACTTCATATACAGCTGCCTTGCTTTGCCCCTTTAACATACAAATTTTAGTTCCACTGTATTATGGTAAAGTTCATTTGAAGTCTACTAAAGTTTCAATAGGTATCTATTGAAATGTATTCTACGATTCATCACAACCAGAAATAACTTTCAATATTTATTCAAACAGAATTGATCCCTTTAATTTTGGGTACATTTCTTCTGTTATCTTCAATCACGTTTCTCTCTAGGGAAAGTTTAACGAGCTACTTCCACATGATTGGACAAATATGATCGATTTTCCTCACGCTTCACTTTCAGAACTACGTTATTCCGTTTGGCAGGCAGGGATTTATATCTTTTCCCGACATTTCAATTTGTCTTCTTTATTAGGAGGGGTTGTCACAGATAGAGATATCATCATATTACCCCAGAGGCACACATTCTTCTAACCTACTAAATGCTTGTGTGAAACAGATTGATTTCAAGTGTACACTAACAGGGTGTTGACAAAAATCATGTCACGTAGTAAACTAGTTCTTTCACATTACCTGAGTGAAAACTATACAAAACATATTTAATTAATAGCACAACGTAAGGGATTATCCTGTTAAATTCTTAAAGTATTCAGTAAAAAATAAATAAAATTATTCTTGTCGGTATCTCAATCACTCTATAAATATAAAAAAATGATATTTCCATTGAAACTTTTACCACCCCGGTTAAATGTCGGTAATAAAGTTAAATAAAATATTCTGTTTATTCACAAACCAATGCTGTCACATAAAATGAAATGATAGAAACCGAGGTCTTGTGTACTTTATTCTTGCGTTAAAAGCAATAAAAGCCATTTTCAATATCTTTGTATCTTTCCGCCCATTCACAAATTCACTGGCTCTCGCAGGGGGTGCCATTTTCTGCCTCCGGAGCATTTACTCCATTTCGAAATAATGGCATAAACAAGATTTACACGTTCAAGCCTCCGCAGGAATCTGCACATGTCTTCCATAAAAATGTAAATTTGCTTATTGAAAAAAAAATCACAAAGGAGGAGACAAAACTTCCCAGATCATGGTTCATTTATTGGGCGAAATTTTGTTTACGAGATATTTACTTCTTCCGCATTTTTCATTACTTCTGCCAATGGAAAATTTACGATCTGTGATTATTACCTCAAAGTCCATAAATCCGGGTATGAAGAAGGTTCAAGTTAAGTAATAAGCAACGCTAAAATATTCAACGGATAAAGTTTAATGTTTAAAATTTCAAATGGTTTTTGACATAAAAGCTTCAGCGGTTTCTTATCTGTATTTTCACTGCAGATTAAAATAAATTATTTAATGGAAAGACTTAAGCACAGAAATGTATCAAGAGAATTTTCAGTATAAAAGTGTCGTAAAAAACCTCTTAAAAATTTATAAAGTCGAAATTAGAACTCAACTAAACGAAGAATTAAGGCGACCCTTGAGGATCACACCACCAATTTCCCAGTATGACAAATATTGAATATTATTAATGAATATCAATAACAGTAAGTGATCATATTATTCACTAAAAATTATTAACTTATTTTTGTCAATACATATAATAAAGATCAATACTATTCAATTTATTCCCTTATTCATTTCTAATATTGATTATTTTTGTTTAATTACTATTTACCAATATAAAAAAGTATGAGATATTATTTGACGAAAGTCTATGAAAAATAGGATCCACCCCTAGTCCACTTCCACCTCACCCTTCCAAAATTCAGCACCAGAAAAACAATATTTGCATTCGCCAAGTTTCAAATTAAGACGCCATTAAAAAGTGCATGAACAATTTATTACAAGATGTGATTGTTATGCCGGATTTACACGATGTCATTTGATAATGACTTAAAATTTACACGACGCACAATAATGACAAATAATCACTTACTGAGAGCTTTGTCACCACGTTTCATAATTTTATGACGGATTTTAATTTCTTCTTCCTCTTCCAAGAACGATAAATGCACAACAAGTCCCGTTAAAATTAAACACTTAATGCCGATTTACACCTGGCCAGCCTTAGAATTAACTTTATTTATTAACTTTCTGCTGATTTTTTGCTTTTGTGCTTTTAGTTTTTTTTTTTTTTTGCACAATTCTTGTGCTTGTAGAATGGAGTATTAATTTATATTTTCACAGGTTATATTATGTGAAAGTCGATTACTATATCGCCTGGTTTCCGGGTTGGAACCAGTGCCCTCTTTCCTCTTTTGTTTTTTTTTCTTGCAATAATATTTATTGTAATTTTATTTATTTATTTATTTTTTATTTTTTTATAAGGCGAAAAGTATTTCAAGAATATTTGGTGATTGAAATATTAATTTTCGGTTTATTTTTGAATTGTTTTTTTGTGTGTTTCCTATTGTTTATTTCTTGTTTTATTTTTGATTATAGATTTTATTTTTGTTCTTTTTGAGGATTCTGTTTCCAACGTGTTTATATGATGATGTTTTCTTTTATGTAATTTTCAATAAATTGAAATTCGTCAATATTGTAGGAGCCCAGTAGGTCGGTAATGTTATATAGTTTTGTTGTTAAATTACTAGTAGAGATTGGGTCTAAGTACGGACACTGGAAAAGTTTGTGTTCAATGGATTCGGTGGAATGGCAATCCTCACAGAGTGGTGATCCTTTGATGTTCAATCTATGTAGGTGTTCATTTGCACAAATGTGTCCAAACTTTAACCCTACGATGATAACTATCGTATGCCTAGGTAAGTTAACATTATAAAACCATGGCTTTTTATTAACTGTTGGTTGGAATGCGTGGAATCTCCTTCCTTTGGTCGAATTGTTCCATTTGCTTTGCCATTCATTTATGGCGAATGCCTGGAGTGTGGGCAGTAATTCAGGGGGGTATATGAGGATGTTGTCGTCGCTGTTACTGTGTGGGGCATCTCTATCCAGTACGTCTGCGTATTCGTTACCATTAATTCCTAGGTGATCTGGTATCCAGAGCAATTGTACTAGACAATTTTTGAGCCGTAGATTTAGTATGAATTCTTTTGTCTCTAATACTAGTGGGTGCGGTTTTTTCCTGCAATAATTCTTCAGCACAAGGAGAAAGGATTTGCTATCAGACAGTATAAGGTATTTACCATTTCTATCGATTTCTTCGACGTTTTTTAAGGCTTCCATAACAGCTAGCCGTTCCGTGTGAAACACTGTCGCTTTTGTATTTACTGGGAATGTACCCTCCAGATCGTAATCGGGGATCCAGAAAAAAGCGCTAGTCTTATTGTCAGTTTTTTAACCGTCTGTATGTATTTTTGTGAAGTTTTTCCAACACGTGTTGATAATTTTATGGAAAAGTTCATCAACATCAATTGGTGTTGGATTTTTTTCCCGGACATTCGTTATAGTAATTACTGGGGAGGATGTGGCAGTGCCCTTGAGGTAACAGTACAGGGGGGGAGGGGGGGTCTAGTAAAAGAAATGTAGTTATGTGCAGAATAGAGAGAGAGATATTTTGTTATGAAGTATCCTACTTTAATTGTGGGTGAGTTTTTTGTAAGGGATCTGTAAGGGGTTTGTGTGCAGGGTGATGTCTTGATTGGATAACCTTTAGTGTGAACTTTTTGGAGAGATTTATCAATGACGGGAGAGAGGGATGACGTTTGCAGCTACTTCCAGTGACATGGTGTGAGTAGAAATTATAGCGCCTAATGCAGCTCTGAATGCTCTTTCTTGGATACGATCTATCTAGTTGGACTAGAGTGCTCTGTGGTACGTCCATTATGAGTGTGGACATGTAGTCCAAGACAAGATTTGATGATATCAGTGAGTTTGAAGCATTTGTTTCTTGTGGATGCGACGTGCGATTTACTACTGAATTTTGAATCAATGGAAAAACTGAGGAAACCTGCTTCGTACACTTGTTTAATTTGTGCAGCGCCAAGTAGTATCTTAGGGATAATTTGATGTTGACTTATGAAAAAGGACACTAATCGGGACTTGGGTGCCGATATCTGAAGTCCTATTTCGGAGAGGTTATGGCGTCTATCGTTGATTGTACTGTCTGATCACTTGTAAAAAGGCAGATGTCATCTGCGTACGTGAGTATCGTTACCTTTTTTCAGGTAGGGATTTGACAATATCTTTTTAACCGATTTCAAAAAAAGAGGAGGTTCTCAATTCGACTGTATGTTTTTTAACCGATTTCAAAAAAAGAGGAGGTTCTCAATTCGACTAAATTTTTTATATTTTTTTGTATGTTTGTTACGCGATCAATCCGCCAATAATGAATTGATTTAGATGATTCTTTTTTTGTTTAGTAGGCCATACTTCAAAGGTGGTCCATGTTCAAAAAATGTTTGTGGGGTGGGGGGGGGGGGGGGGGGGGGGTTGAAATCTAACTTTGTAACGTGTGGACCAATTTGGATGGTTCTTTTTTTGTTGTACAGAGGATGATCCCCCATTGCTAATAGGAGAAAAACATTTGACCTAGGGTGGGAGGAGGGGGGAGGGGTAGTCTAGCTTCGTAACGCGTGGCCCGATTTGAATGGTTCCTTTGCTGTTATATAGAGTATGATCCCCCTTTGCTTATAGGAGAATAATTTGGTTCTATGGTGGGGGAGTGGGAGGGGTAGACTAATTTCGTACGCTTGGATAGAGTATGTGCCCCGATTGATAACGGGAGAAAAACAATTTTTATCGGATGGTGGGGAGGGCGGGGTAGGGGGTTGTACGTAACTTTTTAACGAGTGGATCGATTTGGATGGTTCTTTTTTTGTTGTACAAAGTAGAAGACACTAAAAAGTGAATAATAAAATAGTTTTAAAAAAAAATTAACATTTTGAAGTCGGCGCAAATTAAAGAAACAAAACAACTACCTAACCATAATCGAAGATACTATATAAATTTATCTAAACCTTTTAGTTCAAGGGATCATTAAAAAGGACGATTAAATAATTTTGTTGTAGTTTGGTTTGTTTCTTTAATTTGCACCGACTTCAAATAGATATAAAATAAAAAATTATTTTATGCTTTTTAGTGCTTTTTGTGAAGTCGTTTCAATTTTTCTTTAAAAACTATTTTTGTATATAACGAAACCATGATTTGGCATCACTTTGAATGACAGATTGTGACGAGTCCAATTGTGACAAACTGAAAAGTTTCCTTAGAAATTGGGATCGAACTGAGAAAATCGATCAGTAAGGATGAATATGTAATTTTTTCCGATTTTTTAGATTGATTAATCGCCTAAAAAAGATGGATATCCATAGATCGCACATATCAATTTATTTTGATATTAAGAATTGGAAATACAAAGAATTAAAAATATTTTCATATAAAACCAATTTATTAAAGAATAGAACAGAACACAGTATTTCCTTAATGAACTGATAAGAGACAAAAATTACCCATGTAAGATAATCTCAAAAAAGCATTTAAGCTTGTTTCAGTTTGATATACTGTCAAAGATACCCGCATAATTGCACTACAAATTAAAGTGATAAGCTCCTTTCACATACAAATACGGCGCTAAAACTAAATAGAAAAATAAATTAAAAAACGAGTCAAAACCAACCAGTAAATCTCAGTCTTTTCTGTCCTGAACATTCGTTTTCGTCCTTTGAGCTTCCTTTTGTTTATAGTCTGTTTGCAAAGGAAACCTTAACCACAATCTTGTTTTAAGCTTCTTTGAAGAAACCCAATCGCAACTAAGACTATTAAAAAGATGCATAATATTCACCATTATCATTTTTAACAGTGAATCCCCGTAAACTGAGAACATGGAGGATCACTATACGTCCATGCAATGCTTCTTTTACGTTAGCAGTCCTTTTAAGTCGAAATCATAGAAGTAAAAATTCCAAAAGAACTTCTCAAAGACTGCCTGCCTCGTGGTACGTTTTAAGTACAGTTGAGCATCCGTTGCAGTGCAGTTAAAATCATAATGAAAGCTTTTACCTCAGAATTTGTTTTATAAGTGAAGTGCTCTACTTTTCGGTATCTCGAGCCTCTTGTATGTAGTAAAAAGAAGTTATATAAGTAAGAAACATTTCAAACGGTTGACTGCTTCAGACTTAAAGAGAGCAACATATGAAATAATGAGAACAGAGGAACAGAAATTAAATGCTTTTGGGAGAGAAATAAAAGTTTCAAGCGTATTATTTCGGATATAAGCAATGGTACTTAAAGGGATAACGTGACTTCCTTGTAACGTAACATTAAGTAAAGAAATGTATGAGTAATATTCCGTGCAAGACGGATTTCAGACTAAACAAGGAAAAAGAATTGCGGAAACTTTTTACTTCAACAAAAATTTTCCTTTTCGTGAAATCCTTTTCTCTGCAAAAATTACACATAAATTTTCAAAGGTATTTTGGCTTTTGTTAGTTCTTACAAAGTCACTTATTTATGTTTGCTTAGTTCTCTGTTGACGAAAAGAAACTTACTTAATTCCAAACTAAAGATGAACAGACAGAAAGTTCTACAAAATATACAGGCATAATGAATTCCCGGAACTGTTCCTTTTTATTCGGACATTCTAAATGGAAAAGCTCATAAATTTCGATGGTCACTTTCAATCCACTTAACAGAATTAGGCCGCATACACGGCTAATCTCGTAAAATTGGGATATAGGGTATGAGGACATAAAAGTTTTAAAGCATCTTGGCGGAAGTAGTAAAGCCAGTGAATAAAAAGTTGCCGAAGAAGCTTTTAAGTTGGCAATTCAAAGCTCACGAACAAGAACTAAATTAATCAGGGGATTATAAATGTCAAGTTTGCAGATGGTTAAGGTTTTAACCTTTTGATATCCTACCGTAAATCCTGGAATTAGTAGTTAAAAGCTTAGAACAGGCTGTCCATGTGAGATTGCAGAGGTATGGGAGAATCAATTTGAAATTTATATCCAATTACTTTCGAGTTGAAATCTGCTTACAGTCGGACCTTAATTATTTTAGAAAATTTAAAAAGTTTGAAGTTATAATTAGAATAACTGCCTTTTGAATATTTGAGCAGCTTACATTTAACGAACTAATGATAGGTACAAACCCGATGGTCCCAGGAAAAAATATCGTACCTAAACAAATAGCTTTTGTCTTTAAAAACGCGTTTAAAGTTTCCGAAACTAAAAGCAGCAAATAGCGAACAAACTAAACAGTTTTGAAATAAATATAACCTAAGTAGGAGTTCTTATATAAACTTAAAGCAATGTTTGAAAGAAGAAAACATTCTACTTCCGTCTGTTAAAATCCGTAATTTAATGTAGGTTCGGTAGACTTTCTTGGAACTATAATATTGAAGCGTTTGCCTGTGATTTCATAACTAATATCAAGTGAAATTTGCTATTTTAACGATATCTAAATATAAATAAATATTTTTAAAAATGTTCTATATGTCTGTCTGGATGCTTTGATATACTTAAGGTTTGTCCGAAACCCCCGAATGGTATGATGATGCAGCGATCAGAGTGATAATGAATTTTTGAAATCTGATATCTTAAAGGGTAAATAAGATATGATCTGAGTGAGCGTCCGTACTTTTGTACGTTTGCCAGTTTGGGCGTCACATGGTGATTCATAAATTTGCAATTTATACGGCATGTACATCATTATTTTGTTTTTATCTTTTGATCTACTCAACGCAGCGATATCAAAGAAACGCCGAAAAACTACTATCCCAATGACCTTTGAAAAATCCAACAATACTGATGAAACTACTTCCATTGAAAGTTAAAAAAATGTTTTGCGATTACTTAAACTAACCATTTTCCCAAAATTTCTCCAAAATTCATGTGATTATTATTATTCTTTTATTTGTTTTATTAAAGCGTCCATCTTATCAGCCTTCCAAAAAGTCACAGTATCCACAGATGGAGAAAGGATGTATAAATTTATGAAGAATATTATAAAAATCTGCAATTAAAAAAAATTAAACTCATACTACATACATATTACTTAAAATTTATGTTAATTCGTTACAAAAGCTCTTCGAAATACCTTCCAAAATTTTCAATACATGCCAATAACCTCCTTCTAATTCCCTGCGTACGGTGAATTGAATCTCGCGCATTGCGTCGCTGCAATAGCAATTCTGCTAACTAATTCGTCTATAACGAGCCTTAAATAAACTTCAGGCTACATTGTTTTCCAGAAAAAGTTCGATGGAGTAAGATCTATTGATCTGACGGGTCAAGGAAGCGGTGAAACCCGTTCAATTCAGTGGCGAAACATTGAACTAAGAGAGATATTCTCTAGTAGATCTAGCAGTGTATTCTCCAAAAGGTCCACATACAATTAAGCACTTACAGCAAAATGAGTGGTCCTTATAAATGGGCGCCGAAGCTACCAGGCGCAAAATTGGCACAGAATTTGCGCTGGAAGGACCCTCGCTCTATGTGGACAAGTATCCTATCAGATATGTTTTTGAAGTTTTTCATACCATCCTAGGTGAAGTTCCATTCATTAGTCCACAGAATTCCTTCAAGTAGTCGTTGAAATGAGATATGATTATATGAACTTAATACTTATTATTACTATGAATAATCTCCAAACCTTTACTTAGGGATGATCGATGTTCACAAAACATCGATGTTGGAAGGCTAAGCGAATCTTAATACAAGATGTAGAATATTTTTTAAATGTGAAGGCTTAGTATTCTTTGCCTTACATTTATAGAAGATTAAAAAATATCTAAATATATTTATTTGGAAGTGTTTTGCCGTGTAATTGTCGTTTACACGGAAATACACGAAACTACACGTAAGTACACGATAAGTGCAAATAGTATTATTACTGGTAATAATTTATCACAGCCTGTTCTAGATACAAAGTTGGCGGCGGGAGTTAAGTTAATAAAGCAACTAAAAGACTGCTTAATACACCTCTTCCTCCCAGAAAATATATAATAATAAAAATTTTACGTACTTTCCGTGTACTCGCAAATTACACGGCAATTTGAGAGTGGCAAATAGCCACTGCCTATTTATATATTCCGACTGAAAAGAGACTAATTTCTCCAATTCCTTGGACGCTTCACCAAGGAAGGAACAGTGAACAGTGGTAGGAAACATTAACCGACTAAATTTGTAAATTACTGAGTTACAGTCAATAGATGGAAGTTTTGAAATAAAGAATATTATAGTTATTTATATATATTTTCACTCCCTCGGAAATAATTTTGCTTTTGAACGTAAATATTGTACGTATTTGCTGTTGTTGTTTGGAAGGATTGCTATAGAATTTAATGATAATGACACAAGTTTGATTTGTGTTTAAGGAAACAGGTATTTCCTTCCAATTAATATGAACCGAATAAAATGATGACCAGATCGGGGAAAATTACTCTAAACTCGGTCTAAGAAAAGAGAGAATATCGATGTTTTCGGTTAGATTTATTATTAAGGGGGTTCCCTCCTGTTAATCGAAAAAAATCGATATTCTTTTTTTTCGTTAAATCGATTGAAAAACTGTCTATGAGCATCTTTAAAAAAATTGCAGCTCTGAGTCCGAAGTATTTTAAAAGATATTGCCCAGAATGCACGTGGGTATATGTGGTTTAGTATACGTGTTCATTTGGTCGTCCATTAAGCAGGAGCTGGAATTCGGTTTATAGTGCTGCTTTGATGGTTTGATTTTAAAAATTTTTTTCGACACAATGTTTTTGCAACTTGTGTACACGATTACGAAAAAAATATTCAACTTATCGATTTAACTCGACTTTATCAATTTTTATAATTTCCATAAACAAAAATATCAACAAATTTTTTCTCAAAAATTGACCTTCGGGTTCAAACTGAAAAATATATATTAATTTTCAGTTTTTTAGTGAGGTTCATATATAGCCGAGTAAAAAAGTATATACATTAATTAAATCAAAATAATTTTTTTTCCAGTTGACAATTACGGACGCTATCGTGTACACAATCGGACGACTTGTGGCGACACGTTTCACTGCACCATTGTTTACTCCGCCATTTTTAAACATTTTTGGGGTTTCTGTTTCTCTAAAACATTATTTAAAAGTTGTATGAGATATATTCTAAAATAAATTATTTATGCAATTTCCTTCTCATAAAAAAAATTCCGAAAAGCCCCTTTTTGCGGGTTTTACGGGAGATGAATCAGTCTTTGATGTTGACATAGATGTCAATATCGATGTTTGGGCAACATCGATCATCCCTACTTTAACTGAAGACACTCCTAAGGAGTTAATTCATAAGTTCCATTGTGTCATGGTATGCACATCACTCTTTCATTTTTTCTTTTGATCTTCTGCACGCAGCGACATCGAACAAACGCCAAAATACTACTACCTCAATGATCATTTCAAATTTAATGAAAATACAAAATCGGTGTGTTAGTTACATTAATTTGGAAGAAAATTTGGGAAAATGCTGAATTTATGGTCATTTTAAAACATTTTTTTAATTTTTGGAATTGACTGTACCTGCATTAGTAGAAGCTAGCTCAACATTGTTGACAATTGGGTAGTAGTATTTTGGAACTTGCTCGTATATCAAAAGATAAAAACGAAGGAGCGATATGCATACCATGAAAAACTTGAATTTATGAATCAACTCCCAAACGGTTGAGATTGCACTCCCCCCTACCCCGCCATAATATTTTTTGCTTCGCCATGTGAGATATATCAACCAACTCATTTCGGCACATTAAATCAAAAACATCCTGTATGTGACCTTAATTTGGAAAGTGCTCTAAGTACCTACGCTCTTTAAATGTAACAAATTTTTTAATTTTAAAGTTAATAAAGTATCAATTAGTTGTCCGTAGGATATCACTTATACTTTGTTTGTACAAAATATGACATATAAAATTCATCAATATTTTTAATTGAATTGAGAAATAAATTCAAAAGTACTTCTAAATTGACTTCGACCACTTTCATAATAGTGGGCACATGTAGATATTGTTGCCAAACGGCAGTCATCACAACATCAACAATAATCACATTAGACTCACACGAAAACCATATTGTACAAATAACATCCAAAGGTTAAAATTACAAAAAATTACACAAGCTCGTCTTTCCGCATAAGGAAGTTCCTCACATTTGAAATACTCCTCTTTGCTAACAGGGAACCTGAAATAAAATAGGGTAAAAATAAAAGGGTTAACTAATGCACAACAACAATATTTCCTGTTTTGATTCACCTAAGGACTTGATGATTCTGCTCCTTGGTGCTCATATCATCTTTTTTTTTAATATATCATGTGGCCAACAACACCCTTTGTCGTTAGCACGGTTTTGACTGGAAGGAAATTAGGGTAGGGGAAGTGAGGAAACTTGAAAGTTTTCTTTTTTTTGCATTGCTGCGAGCTAGACAATAACCCAGAGACGGAGTGGATTATTTTTAATTTCTTAATAAAAGCTCACGGGGAGACCTGGTCTCGAACCCGGGACCCATGGCATGGTGGTCGTGCGGCTCAACGAATTGATCCAACTCTGTCTCCAATTTGGACGTTCCCCGTCCAATTATATGTCACTATATTTGGCAGCGCACGGAAAACGACCAAACTTTCCCAATTTTCGAAAAGACCAGCACGGAGATAATAAAAGAAGCATCAAACACCGCAAGAAGAGAGTCCGAGATCCTATAACAAGCTTATAGTTTTCAATTGTAACAAGTTTAGTAAAATTTGCAAAAGTTGTTAATGTGAATTATTTTTTGAGTTATCCAAAGAAATTGTTAAGAATTGTGCTAATTACAAAACCAATGGTGTAAAAACTTACCTTAAAGTTAATTGACGTGCTTTTTATATTCATTTTACCTAAAAACCATACCCCAGTGAGTTTTATAACACTATATATTTTATATTCCACTCGGTGAAACAGAAAATTAACTTCCAATTTCACCACCACCCCCCCCCCCCTCCCCAAACAATCAAAAAACTAAACACCAAAGTGAATGTTTAACTTTCCGGCTATGATTGGGCCACCAATACAAATTTTTTGCCAATTTTAAACTTTCTATGACAAATTGTTGCGGAGAAAACCGGTTGTGACAGACATTTGGATAGACACTGTGTGTTATTCCACGAGTTTTGCGCTTAGCAACACATTTAGCCGTTCATTTTTATTTATATAGATAGATTAATTTTCTGTATATTTTTTTTCCATGAATTATTCAGATATTTTAATAGTTATTCTGCTATTCGGGACGGAGACGAATTCAACAAATCAGAGATCATTAAAATCGGTCCAGCTGTTCTTGAGTTATACATAAATGGTGTAACTAACCCAACTTTGTTTTATTTATTAAGACGTTCAGACAGCTTCTACAGAAGTAATTTGAGAAGATACCCCTTCTCTTCGCGTGTAAGCCAATAGGGCAATGACCTGTGATATCCCAAGTAATTATAGCAAGGTCAGATCTGCCCCTCGAAATCAGGCACTTGGACCGCCTAACATCCAGCTTAGGCCAGATCTGTCTGGACCTAGGTTGATTACCCTCGTGCATAGCAACAGCTTTCAGGCGGCCGGAGGCCTACCAAGAGTAGTCTTATCCGGCTGGATCACCAGGGTGGTACCAAGTCTAGCAAGCTCGTCTGCCGCGAAGTTTCCTGGAATATCCCTGTGCCCCGGGACCCAGCACAGGTGAATTTGGTACCACTCAGCCAATTCGTTTAAGTGTGAGCGACAGCTATTAACAGTCCTAAACTTTGATAGGACAGAATCAAGGGATATCAAAGCAGCCTGGCTATCTGTAAGGATAGAGATGTCTTTTGCAGGAATTTCGTTCCCCTTCAACCAACACATGGTTTCCTGAATAACCATGACCTCTGCCTGAAATACACTGCAATAATCCGGAAGACGGAAGGACAGGCTGATGTTCAGTGCTTCTGAGAAAACCTCACCCCTATCTTGCCCTGTAGCTTTGAACCGTCCGTGTAAATATGAACGGATTTCCCACAGGGAATTGTGTCACCACCCCAGTAAAGCCTGGTTGGGATCGTCGATCTGAACCGCTTGAGAAAGGAGTAGCTAGGAGTGGTGTAATCGAGATGCCCTACTTCGAACGAAAAGGAGCCCAGAATTGAAGAATCGCCAACTCTAATACTGGACCACTGAGATGCGGCTGTAAGCATTAGCAGCCATCTGTTTACCCACCAGATCTAATGGAAGTAATTAAAGAAGTATCTTCAGAGCACCGGTAGGAGCGGTCCGTATCAGAGTTGCCAAGTCGTGCGATTTATCGCCGATTGGGCTGCTTGAGCCGTCAGTTGGGCGAGAAAATTTTCTTCTCTGCGACTAGGCACTTTTTGGGCGAGTTTTTAATTCTTGCTGGGCGCTTTTGGGCCATTTTTTAATTCTTGCTGGCCGCTTTTGGGCTATTGGCTGAATCAAAATGCACGGCAGCCTGCAGCCACAGTTCATATTGGCTAATCAAAATCACATGACCGGACGTGACAGTAGCAACATTTTTGCTGTCGAGTCATCTCAAATTCTAATTTTCCGCGAATAACTTTTTACTGAACTCCGAACGAGTCCAAACTGATGTTTACCGCAAAGGAATTTTTTCGCCCAAACATAAAAAAGTGCTATAAGTTCAGAAAACTTCGGCATACTTCTTTATGTGGTGGAATGACCATTTCTTGTGTGAGTACACCATTGAAGTAACACAATTTTGAATTTTGGTAGAGCGTTGGGAAAAAGATAAAAATACCCTCAATTAACTATTTAATAGTTTATACAGCCGATATCAAAATTGTTCTTCTGTCGTCCTTGCGGTTGCTTTTGCTATCCTTTGTATATATATTAATTCCTGAAAGATTAAAATGTACGTACAGGTTGTGACTATTTGCACTTACGTGTATTTACGTGTACTTACGAGTATTTATGTACGTCAAAAATTTATTAGACTTTCTGGGAGGAAGAAGTGTATTAATCAGGCTTTTAATTGCTTTATTAAGTGGGGGTTACCGCCGACCCCCTCACACCGCCAGGGAATATATCTGTAAAGTAGTACATACAAGTGCATAAAGTACGTAAAAGCGGAACTTTCCCGAGTTCAGAAGCATACGTAAAGTACACGTAAATACCTACTTAATTAAGGGTATTTTTTGTTTTCACGACGCCTCTATCACAATTTGAAATTTGTGTTACTTGTATCTGTTGCTGTGATTACTGTAATAAATATTACATTAAAGTTGTACAAACAACAATTTGAAAGACTTAGGTGATTATAAAATCAACCGGCGATTTTTGGGCGACTTCACATAATGGCGCGGCGATTTTGGGAGACTTCAGCGCCACGGCTCGGCGACTTTTGTTCCATTCCATCTGGCATCTCTGGTCCGTAATGCCCCAACCACACCATACAACAGGATTGGCCTTATGACTGCAACATAGAGCCACTGAGTTAGCTTGGGCTGAAAATCCCATTTCCCACCGATGGCCCTCTTGCAGGAGTGTAGAGCTACAGTTGCGCTCTTGACCATTTCATGAATCAGCTTCCAGCTGAGCTTCCTATCCAGGAAGATACCCAGATATTTAGCTTCCTCGGTAAAAGCCAGGCGGGTGCCATTCAGATGCAGAGGGTCAACATGAGTAATTTTATATTTCCTAGTAAAGATGAACCTAAGCTTGTAAATTCGGTGATTTTCTATTGCCTCGTAATTTATTTCAAATTTTAATATCAGAACTTAATTTTGAAGTTTGATGCAATGTATACAACAAAAAAAGAAATTATCCGAGTTGGATGTCAAAATCTTTGACTGTAATTTAAAGTTTTTCTGTAAATTTCTACGGAGGCTAATAGAAATTGGTATTAAATTGCAAAAAATGTACAACGAAAATGTTAAGATAATTTTGCATAATAATAAATATACCTACCTTAACCTCAAACTTTGTAAAAGTGGCAGTGGGTGTGGACGCAATGTACAAATCATCAAAGCAGACCGCAAAACGAACGCATAATCAATTATCATTGGAATCTCCACTGCAAAGTAATAAGCTGCTGCAATGGGTGGTAAGAAGGTGGCTTCCATGCAAATGAGTCATAGAGTCGTTTTAATGGAGGAATTTCATAAGCTATTTGATCTTAAATACCAACAATTTCAAGCAAAAGAGGAATTTGATGAACTTAAAACTGATATTGTTTATTTAAAAAATGAAAACAAGAATCTCCAGGAAGAATTCTAGCAAACTCTACGTGAGAGAATTATTTTATAATGCCTGTAAATAGATGAAAGTACGACCTAATAGTGAAAATATACAAGGAAAACAAGTGCAGCGCGGCACTTGGGTTGAAGAACATAGTTGTAAGGGAAGCATGGCTCTTGAAATCAAGTGAACTGGCGGATATAATTTATGTTGAGATAAGTAATACCGTGATGACGATGGAACTATTAAACTTCTGTAGAAAGCTGAAGGAAACCTGTCTTACTACACAAAGGGATCTTCTACGTGAAGCTAGAAATAGGAGGAAGAAGTTGCTTTTGGTAAGAAAGAGAATTTCAGAGAACTTTCAAAGCAAGAACTTAAAAATATTCGCAAAAGGCGAGATTTTGAACTTAAATAATGAGAAAAAATTCCTCAAGTGGATCGAAAATTCCCCAAACTTTGAACTT
This sequence comes from Leptarthrus brevirostris, assembly GCA_964036015.1. NCBI lineage: Eukaryota > Metazoa > Arthropoda > Insecta > Diptera > Asilidae > Leptarthrus > Leptarthrus brevirostris. The sequence continues at coordinate 126,614,300 of OZ038372.1, forward strand.
ATCAAATAAAATGAAGGATTCCGGGTTGACATCGCTGTACCAGACTGAAAGACGTGCATAAAAACCTACAAGTGAAGTACACGGAGAGAACACGGAAGCACACGATGTTTGTTATAAAGCGACTATATCGACTTAGAGACAGGCCTAAATAACCCGTGTAAAAATATTTTAGTTGATATATTCACGCCCAAAGCAAGTACTGACGTTAATATTTTTAAAAATATATACAGGACCACGGAGAGCGAACAAATTCGCCCTGCAGTATTATGCACGCTCCCGCAGCAGGTGCAAAAATTGAAAAATACGCCTACCACGCTTCCACTTCTGGCTTTTATACATTCGATACTGGTGATGGTGATTCACCGGGTGGGTTATGTAAAATCTCACCCGTACAAACGCGTGTTCACCGTGTGGGTCATCGGCCACCTAATATTAAAATTGTTCCCAGTAGCCGATGACTCACAAGGGAGTCATGACAACAATTGCCTGAAATTTGTTATATTCATTCATATATATTTTCCAGTTTCAGTTATAAGCTTTACTAAAACGAGTAAAAATAAGACTTAACTGCAAAAAGAACTAATAACTAAGGAATGGCTACATGATTTTCCGTGAAGCATCTCACATACACCGACTAAACTACACTTCTACAAAGAAAATGATCAGTGTAGGAGTAAACATTTGTAAAAAAATGTGGGCGGCTCATGTGATTGTTCATGCAACACCAAATTTTCATTTAAAATTAATTTAATTCTTTGGAAATCTATAATATATACACTTTTTCAAATCATATTAAATTTAGTTGTTTATTTAATTCTTCTCCAAAAAATTTTCATAATTTTACATTGACCCCATCGCTATTTAGGATTTCTCTTCAATTAACTGTTACACTGGATGGGGTTAAACGTCAAAACAGAAATGCAAACAAAAATCTTTCATCGTAATTATTTAATTAAAATAACTTAAAGTTGCCGATGTGATTTAAGTTACCTATGGCAAGGAATCCCTGAAACTCGCCGGTCAAAATATGCCTTCGCGATGAGGTTAAATGTCTCCTTCGTATTTTCCCTTCGAAGTGCTTCACTCACATATTACACTCACACGTTGTAGCCATTCCTTGGTTATTAGTTCTTTGTAACTGCACAAATGTTGCCGGCTACTGCAGAGATAGTTTTATTATTTCCGACGTCGGTCTCAAATGAGTTCATCTGCGAATAATTGTATTGTTTTCATTTTAAATTTTAGTCTCGAAAAAGTGTGAGCGTACCGTGCTTGGTTTGGACTATTTCGTGCGTCAATATTTAATTTTGTTGGGGTATGCCCTATTTTGGCTAATGGTCGGAATATTTTGGAGCTAAGCTTTTGGAAGAGGAGGACTTCTATGATAATATGAATGGGTAATATTGGTGGGCGCTGTACAAATATATTTCCTATGCATATAAGTATCGAAAAATTTAAATTCAAATCTATAGTAGGGCCGGAATATCCGAATAACGCTCATTTGTCTTATTTAAATGAAAAAAAAATTAAATACGTCCTGGATATTTCCTGATTTCTGGAAAATTCAGGAATCAGTTGTTGTAGTAATATTTTCGCGTCTTACATGTGTACATTTGATATTTGAAATTCATCGAGATTGGAGAGTAATTCATCTTCATTAATGAATATAATATAAAAGTAGAGTTTTCAATTAAAACCAATGTTAAGATCTTTTCAAGAAAGATTCAACTAAAGGGATGTGTGTCCTGCAAAAATATTAAATTTGCTTACTCTACAGCAATTGACCATGCTTCTAACAAAGCAAAGGACTAATACAAAGCGCATTCAACTAATGTCAATCTCTAAAACAATCCTGCAAATCCCTTAGTTAAACCTTTAAATATAACTCGGGCTATTTCAGAATCTCTCTTTAATCCACCCTCTGCTGGACGAAGAGGTTAAACAAAACTATTTAACCCAGAATAACGACCCAATTATTAAATGGCCACGATAACCATTGAAATGCAGAGTTCGTCCTCGCAATGTTTGGAAAACTTTCCGTAGTCAAGTGTCTGAAAGAAATGTTTGTGCAATTCGAGTTTATTGCAAGATTGAATTGCTTTTGAAGTATAATGATACTGCCGCTGCAAGCCATAACAGTTCACAAGATAATATGCTCGTTTCTTTATTTATATCACATCAATGTGTCAAAGATTTTTATGTTTAGTTTTCTACGGTTTGAAGTTTAGATAACATGTGGAGTTTCATTTCAGATAGTAAAAGTACGAGACACTTTTATGCAAACGCAGTGATAGTTTTTTTTTCGAAAATTTGACTGTAACAAAGGAGTCTTCACCTTTAGTAGCTTATATACAGGGTGTTTCAGATCTGTCGAGCCAAAGTGAGTGGGGTGATACATCCCAACTAGACAAACAATAAATTTTATGGCAGGGGGCGGGCAATCTCAATAGTTTGGAAGTTAGAGGGTGATTCATAAATTTCAGTTTTTCATGGTATGCATATTACTCTTTTATTTTTATCTTTTGATCTAAACAACACAGTGATATCCAACAAACGTTGAAAAACTACTATTCCAATGACCTTTCCAAAATTGTCATCAATGTTGATCTAGCTGATACCATTGCAGGTACAGTCACTTCCAAAAGTGAAAAAAATGGTTTGCGATTGCCTAAAATTCAGCATTTTCCCAAGTTTTCTCCGAAATTCATGTAATTAGTACACCCCTTTTAGACATGCCAGTGGAAAGGGTGCACCCTCCCCTTAATACAGCAAAAAGTCAAATTGATAGACAACATGACTTCGGAACGGTGGAAAAATATCAGCTACTGTCTCACAACACGAAGTATATGGCCGGAGCTGAATCAGAGCAGAACTTCAAATCTCTTATCCTTCGATAGAAAGCGCATTCGAACACTCGTCGGCGTCATCACCGAACACTGCCCCATAGGAGCTATGGCCATTAGACTCGGCGTACCATCAAATGAGTTCTGCAGAAGCTGCAGAGACGAAGAAGAAATTGAGTCCATAGTGCACCTACTCTGCGAATGTCCGGCTCTAAAAGAACGACGACTCGCCTGTTTGGGAGCAAGGTTCTTTGACAACTTGGACGACTTAACGGAGATAGCACTGGTGGACCTAAATAGATTCTTACAGAGATCTGGGTTGTTTTAAGTTCTGACCATGCTTTTTATTTTTTAAGGGCATTCACAATGGGCCTTCATGGCCTCCGAGTGAATTTGGTGCTTCTTAGCAACAAACAGCCCGACTAACCAACCAACCAACCAACACCCCTTTTTTACTTTTATTAGATTGCCTATCTTATTACCTTTCCAAAGAGGTGCAACATGTCCACGTAGAGGAAGTGTGAATAAATTTATACGTAGAGTATTATAGATTTCGAAACTGTAACTAGTCTAGCCCCTACCACTTCTACGCCCATTATGAAACTTGGCAAGGATTATCTATACACTATTAGCTATTTTTAGAAAAAAAATTAAAAAAAAAAATTAAATATCCGAAAATGCATTTAAAAAGATAATTAAATGAAGTATAAATTGACTGCAAGTCGGTTATAACGGCTTCGGATATTACGACGAAGCCAGCTTTAACGACGTAATTCCCAGAAGATTGCTTTAAGCGGCGATCAGAAGAACGACATAGTGAAAAAATAACAATGGTTTGCGATTTTTCTGGATACTATGGATATGTTATAAGAATTAATTAACTAAACGCGCATGGTCCTACATTCATAGAATTTTGATAAAGTGAATAACCTTTAAGATACACATACACTACACATAAACATACACTACGAATGAAGCCACTCTTTTTCTGAGATTTCATTGGTGAATTTTTCTAGTGGTATAAAGCATATTGCGATAGTCTACTGCATTGGAATTCAATCTTTTGTTGTATTTTTGAAGAGGCGATTTTCATTTTTAGAGGCATTTTTTACATATGACGGATTATTGATTCATATTGCAGTAATGACCTCAGCATCATAAAAAAGGAAAACTTTCACTCGAAGAAAAGGCAGCAATAATCTGGACGTTGGAAGCATGTGATAAAAATTCAGCATTGGTGTCTGAATTTAGAGTATCTTATTCGTCTATCGGCACGATTTGGATCATGATAAAATTAAATGGCATTTTGAAAAAAAAATACATAAATCTAAGACTATCCCACTATGGTGGTATTAAAATTGTCTTGCTGCAAAAGCTTAAATTGTGGAGCTTGGAAAATATTCCCATAAGCGGTTCTATACTCTGCAGCAGAGGGCTAAAGGATTTTGCAAAGCTGTTGCGAAAATCTGACTATAAATGTAGCTGGATAAGCCGTTTCCAATAACCTCATAATATTAATTTTGAAAAAATATCGGGGGAACACTCTTCTGTAAAAATTCATTTGTGATGACTGGTTGAAAAATATTTTGCCACAAATATGAAATGAATATACTTACGACGAAATCGTTAACGCCGATGAAATTGCATTATTTTATGAAATTTCACCAGATAAAATCTTCAGATTTAAAGGAGAAAAGTGTAGTGGAGAGAAGTTGTCGAAAGACAAAATCTTTTACTTACTGTTAAAATGAGAAATGAAAAGTATTAGAATCCGAAGAAAGATGATTTAAGAACGTGGATGACAGGAAAAATATTTGGAGGATTTCTACGACTATTGAATTAGTAGATAACTGTCCTGCCTATCTGAATGTTACCGAAATTTATCCAATATAAAATTAGTATTTTTACCGTTGGATCAGGAAATCATTAGGGGCCTAAAATTTAATTTTAGGAAAATACCTGTCATGAAAATGATTCACAATTATGAATTAGAAAAAGATTATAATGTGAACTTACTGGACGCCATCGCTATGGTTTCCATCTCATTGGATGCCATTGAAAACTGTTGCAGATTTAAAGAGATTGATGTAAGGCATCGAGTATGAAACACCAAGCGAAACAAGAAACGCATTCGTCGTAGTAGACAGAGATGTAGTTTCAACTGGTGTAACATCAGATGTTAGGAAAATTTATAATGTAGAAGATGAAAATAGCTATGAAGAGGATACTGCGGGTGAGGTATTCTACCAACCAAATTCTGTTTCTAAAACCTTGAATGCTCCAACAATAATTCGAAGTTTCATATCTTTTAATAATATTAACATTACTTGAAATCAAAGATAAACAAATTTATGTAATTCCAATTTAATCGGGTCAATACTTTCATTTCGGGCTCGAAAAGTCGTTAAAAATGTTAAATTTAGGGTTACGGGATTTGACTAATATTTAATTGATTGATATTGGTATTGATGGCTTACCGCTATTTAAAAGTTCGCAAATGGCTTTGTGGCCAATATTCGGAAGCATTTCTAACCATGCAAACATAAAGCCTTTTTTAATTGAGCATATGCTGCGAAACAAAAACCTCACAATGTATCGAGAATCTTTTTGAATTTTCACATTTAATTAAGGTTTTAGTACAGAAGGAATTTTAATAAACCGAACAATAATCTTTCCAAGAATAAGAGGTAGAATTACTGACACTCCGGCAGGAGCCTTTATTATGCGATAAGTTTAAATTAGTAAAGTGAAATGGTGTATTGTGAAGTGAAATTGTGAGACGAATTAATTAGTGACATAAATAAAAACTGTGAACATTTGTGATTTTAAATAAGTGTCCTAATTAATCCGTCGAGCCCGAAGAGCCCCATCTAAGTAACAATAAATAAGTTTATCACACCGACTATGTGCAAAATTTTAGTGTATATTACCAATTTGGCAAGGAGGCTTTAGAAGACGATAGTAAGTACCATTGTTTATCAGAAAATTTTTATGAGGGGCGTGAAATAAACATATTTTAATGTAATTCAGACTTGGCGGATTAATTAAGGGGATATTACCGTTCATAGGCATGAAAAATGCGTAAACTTTGAGATTTTTTTCGGGTATATAATGAATATTTATTGAAACGGCAGTTAATACAATTTATTTACCCATAAATAAAGAATACTTTCACATTTTTTTATGATAAAAAAATATAAAATGGCGACTGAGTCTGACTATTCTTCCTATCTATCTGCTTATACCTCTTTTTCTGAACGTTGTGATACCCTCTACCATGAGTACCTCCAACGGATGGAAACTAGCCTCACATCCCACCCCAAGCGTTTTTATAGCTTTATTAATTCTAAGAAGAAATCCAATGGTTACCCTTCCACCCTAAAGCTCGAGAATACCTCTTCATCTGATCCTAAGGTTATCGCTAACCTCTTTGCACACTTCTTCAGTAAATCTTTCAGTGACAATTCTCTACAACCCGACCTTAACTATTTTGCATTCATGGACAAATGCACTCAAACGTCGTTTTCATCTTTTGAGCCTGATCCTGAACTAATCGCCGCCAGTATTAATAGGCTTGAGGACGACTTTCACCCAGGTCCTGATGGCATTCCGGCCATCGTTCTGAAAAAGTGTGCCATGCATCTAGTCCAACCCCTTACTTTGCTTTTTCGTCTCTCGGTCACTCAAGGGGTTTTCCCTCAATTATGGAAAAATTCGTATATTATTCCTATCTTCAAAAAAGGTTGCAAGAACGATGTGTCCAACTACAGACCCATTGCTAAATTATCATCCATACCTAAACTATTCGAAAAATTGGTCTATGATTCCATGTTCTTCCACCGTAAGTCTATCTTCTCACTCTCCCAGCATGGCTTCCTCAAAGGTAGATCTACAACCACCAACCTTACTGACTTCGTCTCTAAAACCCTATATGCCCTGGAAAACGGTAAATATGTTGATGTTAATGCCACCGATTTTAGTAAAGCCTTCGACAAGATCTCCCATAACGTTATCTTGTTCAAACTTGATCGCCTAGGCTTCCCCCCCCCCAGATTCATCTCCTGGATTCGATCCTACCTCAACAACCGTCAGTACAATATTCTTTTCAGTTCATCCATTTCTAACCCTATTGTCGCTCGTTCCGGCGTCCCTCAGGGCAGCCACCTTGGTCCATTAATTTTTATCCTCACAATAAATGATGTTGAATGTGTCATCAAACACTCAGAGTTGTCCATTTACGCCGATGACATGAAAATAATCAAACATAACAAACAACTCCTCCACTACCGACTCTCTTCTCCTGCAAGAAGACCTCGATTCATTCATCACATGGTGCATGAAAAACTTTCTAGAGCTCAATGTCTCCAAATGCCAGTCCAACTCTTATTCCTGCAAGCGTCTTACCTCCACCCCCAGAGTCTATATGTTAACCGACGTACAAGTCCCTATCGTTACCTCTTTGTGTGACTTAGGAATAATCTGTGATAGTGTACTCAATTTCCGTTCCCACATTGACAGCATAATTAACAGAGCTAACTCCGCGCTAGGGTTTGTGAAGCGCTGGTCTAGAGAGTTCTCCAATCCTTATGTTTCCAAATCTCTCTACGTCTCCTTCGTTAGACCTCTCCTTGTATATGCCAGCCAGGTATGGTCCCCTACACAAACAACTCACATTAATAGGATTGAATCTGTCCAGCGTAGGTTTATTCGCTTCGCTCTACGTGATCTTCCGTGGGTTGACAGATTCAACCTTCTTCCCTATGAAAACCGTCTGAAACTGATCGACTTACAACCTCTAAGCAAACGTCGTGATGTTTCCGACATTCTCTTCATTTACCAATTATTAACTGGTGCCATAGACTGCCCCTCCATCCTGCAATCTTTACCCATCTATACCAATCCCCGCAACCTTAGCTCCACTCCCCTTTTCCGACTCGACCGCCATCGCACACGCGAGCCAATTACCAGGATGTTACGAAAAGTCAACGACCTTTCCTCTTTTAACTTCCATCTGAGTAAATCATCACTCCACAAAGCCCTATATCTTGACCCCGCCCATCTTGATCCTGATCGCCTACTTTAATTCTTCTTCCTTACGCCCTCTGCCAGTAATCAATATATATAGCTCATATTGTAGCTTATACCTTTTATTTCTTTATTCTTAATTATTCATTTATTATAGTCTGTTGAATTAGTATTAAGTTATAGCTTGTATTTTATTTTTTTATTTTTGTATTTTTTTTACGCAATAGCTTGTATTAAGCTTAAATAAATAGACTGTAAGTCCTATAAACTGAAGCGATGCTCCGCGTGCATTGGCCTGCGCGGGGCTTTCCATCCCATTGTCAGTTAATCTGAAACAAAAACGGGTAAAAATTATTAATCTACATTAAATTTGGGGAGTCTTATCGTTTTTAAATTTTCTGTAAACCCCCGGATATCAAAATGGCGGCCGTTCGAAAAAGACGTCATATTTTCACTGGTTCTTCTTAGTTTCAAAAAAGATTTAAGTCAGAAAAAAAATCGCCTCGCTAAGGCCCCCGAAAATAAATCTTCTTTACGGTTGAACAAATTGCAAGTCAATCGGCTCATCCGTTGAAAAATGTTGTTTTGAAAAAATGCGTTTTTCTCGAAACAGCAGTTTTAATAATTAATATTATAAAAGGATGATGAATTAAGAATTCATTTTGAATTTTATTTAATATTTTAAGTTCAAACAGCTTTGCTTACTAAGGGCTCGATAAATAATTCCCTTTAGGTGCAACATTTCTTTTCATTTACCAATGAAGAAACGTATTTTGTAAACAAAGTCAAAATCCCTAAAATCGATTAACGCTTTTCGAAGCTAGGTGCCAACCCCTCCTCCAACTTTCCCCCTGGGCCAAAATTTATGGCTTGATACAGAACTTACTAGATATTCTGTTCAAAAATAAAGGAATCATCCGAATCGATCCACGCAATACAATGTTAAGCTTCACTCCTCCACCACCTAAAAACAGAATCATCCAATGCGGTCCACATTAAGAAGTTAGCCCACCCCTCCCCAACGCTACTTACGGTCAACATATTTTCTAATAGTTGCATTGGAGTTTCATGCTCTATACAATAAAAAGAATCATACAAATCATCATACGTCTTACAAAGTTGGTTCCGCCACCACACCCAGCTCACCCTCCGCAAAATGTTTAACCTGTGACCAATGCGAGAATCTACGTGTTAAAAAGCTGGGTGAGGCTTGTCCCTGCACCCCACCCCACGCCATAAACCTTGGGTGTTGTACCAATTGGGAAACATAGAGCTAGTTTGGGTGTTTAGTTCTGCGTAAATTGACTTACGTAGGACTAATTTGGAGTGGTATAAGCACTATATAACTTAAAAAAATTAGTTTTAAAAGTATGATACAAAGGTTTGTTTTTATTTGTGGTGCAATATTACTGTTTATACAAATAATGGAAAAAAGCGAAAATTGGACAGAAAAAGAGATAGGAAATTAAAACAGGAGACAATTTGACAGCTGGTAAAGTTTTAATACAAACGGACTAAACGCAACCGGTTTAGTATTATGCAAATCGACTTACGTAAAACTAATTCTAAATTCCTTCGGCCTTAACAGGCTCTTATTCTATACATTAAAAAAAGAATCATCTAAAGCAGTCCACGAAGTTAGCCGTCCCCTCCCGCACCGACACTTATGTCAGTCGAAATTTATCCTCATGAAGCAATGGGGGATATACTCTATACAACAAAGAAACAATCAACTAAGTCAGACTGCGCGTTAAGGAGTTGAGTTCTGCGTCCACCCCCACTCCCACCCCACTTAAAAGTTGTTATCGTGGTATCAATCGAGGAACATTCTCTACCCACCAAAAAAAAAATCATCCAATTCGTCCACGCGTTGCGAAGTTAGACTACCCCTCGAACACCCCACAACACCCTCGTTCCAAATGTTTTCATTATTGGCAATAAGAAATAATTTTTTTTTTGTTTTTTTGCGTGAGGGGTGAAAATCTTCCAAAGACACCAGATCTGAAAAGACCCGATTATCTCTGGTAGTGTGAGATTTTTACTCACTAAAAACACCCCTCTATGGATTTGCCGAAACAGACCACTTTATCCGGGTCCCTTTTCGTCCCTACCTCCTGTGATCTCAGCGAGAGAGATCTGGGTTAATTCAGTTTTCTTCCCTCACCTCGATTCCTCGGGTCAGCGCAAGCATTTGCTTATAGGACCCCTCTGCCATTCTTCCTTCTTCCATCCAATGGTGCCCCATCAGCTTCCTTCTTCTACTTGCCAGTGCAGGGCACTGGCACACTATGTGTGCCGCCGTCTCCTGCTCCTCCAGGCACAGCCTGCAGATATCATCCTCGAGAATGTTCATCCTCTTTAGATGACACCTGAAGTTACCGTGTCCTGTCAGTAGTGCCGTCAGCCATCTCAAGGTCCTACGGTCCATATCCAGGACCTCCCTTTGTTCAGCACTTCTGGTCGCTACAATTGCCATCTTAGCCTGTCTGAGCGAGTCCACGACATTCCACCGTTCCCAGTGCTCCCTCGTGGCCCACCTTCCCAACAGGCCCTCCGCCGTACCTCTGCCAAGCGCAGTGAACGGCTCCGGACCTTGGAAACTCGAAGCAGCCCCTAGCTTTGCCAGTACGTCTGCCTTTTCATTACCTTCGATCCCAACGTGTCCTCGGACCCACGCCAGTGTCAACTCATTTGATGAGGCACACGCGTTTAGTTTGCGGACACACTCCAGTGACAGAGCTGTGTTAAACTCTGTACCATCCATACACCTGATCACCGCCTGATTATCGAGTGCCACCACTATCTGCTTATCTCTCACTCGACTCTCTAGTATACGATCAAGTGCATAGATCAGAGCCAGCATCTCTGCCTGAAATACTGAGGTGTATATCCCCAGGCAAAGATGGGTGTTCAGGTTCAGGTCATCACTAAAGATACCTGCGCCCGCTCTCCCATCAATATTGTAACGTCAGTTATACGACTTTCAGGGAGGGACCCATCCCGTATAAGCGTTTCGTGGTGTCTATCAATTACCCTTACTTTGCTTATACCATCAACAGGCAATTCCGATTCCGGTATCTCATCTTTGACAAGTTCCAGTATTTTCCTATGCCCTCGGTTATCACGAGATCTGCACCAGTTTGCTCCCCGCTCCATGCGAAGAGCCGCTGAAGCAGCAGTTCTCTTCACATATATATCTAAAGGTAGCAAGCCCAGTATCATCTCTAACGCCATTGTCGGCGTTGTTCGAAAGGCCCCTGTTATAGTCACACACGCTAACCCCTGGACCTTGCTCAATTTCCTCTTTACTGTGGGCTTAGAAGCGCTTGGCCACCATACCACAGAGGCGTAGGATATAATTGGCCTCACGATCATAGTGTAGATCCAGTATGCGGCCTTTGGCGAGATACCCCACCTCCGCCCACACACCCTCCCACATTGATGTAGAGCCCTGTTCGCCCTTTGGATTTTCTCCTCAACATGTCTTTGCCAGGTGATTCTTGAATCTAGGAATACCCCCCAGATACTTGATCGAGCCCGAGACCGTGAGTTCTTCCCCAAAGAGTTCAATTGGTCTAAAGTCTAGATTTTTCCTTTTCCTAGTGAAAACAATTAGATCAGACTTCTTTGCGTTTATGAAGAGTCCCTGTTCCACGCACCATTGCTCCACCACCCTCGTACCTCTTCTTATTGTGTCTGCTACGGCGCGTATGAACTTGCCCCTTGCCATAATCGCTATGTCGTCAGCATACCCAACGTTATGTATGCCTTCCTCCTCAAGTCTGCGAAGTAATGAGTCAACGGTAATGTTCCACAGAATGGGGGATAGTACTCCCCCCTGTGGACAACCTCTGTCCACCCTCCCTCGCAGTCTCGATTCACCTCTCTGGATGTTTACTGCTCTTGTCTTTAACATGTTGCCAATCCATCTCCTAACAGTAGAATTGGTTCCGCGTTCAGCAAGAGCATCCTCCAGCCTTCCGAAGTCTATATTGTCAAAGGCTCCTTCAATGTCAATAAGAAATCATACTCTATACAACAAAAAAAGGAACCATCCAAATCGGTCCCCGCATTACTAAATTATCTTACATTATTTTAAATCATCAAAATTGGTCTATGCGTTACGGCGTTATGCCCGGTATTTCATAACAAAAATTTAAAATACGCTTGGAACTTAGCAACTTCTCCTTCTTGAGCAGTTGGTTAAAATTAGAATCACATTAGTGCCCTTTAGAAGCTTTATTAATTTGTATTCACATATAAATAATTACATCCATATTTCTAGCTAATATTAGATGTTTCCGACGCTAACAGATACCGCACTAGAAACGTAAGTAAGCACTAAACTGACTTGTTGTCCTTTCACCACCTTCTTATTTATTATATTGTGGAATGTTTCAGACAAACTTTAGAAAATTTAATTTTTAAATAAAGATCAATTTATCATCTGTTTCATAAATAATTTTACCTTTGTTATTCTACTGCATCCTGTTGGGTTCATCATGTCATTTTTCATATAAATAATAACAACAATAATCACCTCATTCCCTATTTAACCCTTTCACTTCTGCTCTTTTCACACCATACCGGCGGTTATCGCTTGCTGACATCCAAGCCATCTTTTTCGGAAATGTATGATTTATGAAAATATTCGCCTATGAAACATTTTTCTCTATATGAGCACATAATATATCTTGCCTTACTGGAGGACAGCTTTAAATGAGAAAAATTTATTGTGTAGTAACAAGAAATTTCCGCAAGTGATAAATGGGCTTTGCTAGAGAAAAAACGGCCTGAAAAGATATATTCCTTCTGAAGTTTCTCGGCGATTTATTTTCCTCAAATTCAAGCATACAGGCATACTCTTTAGATGAAAAATCTGATCGGACCGGAAAGAGATTTCCTGTGAAACCATCAAAATGTTTTGTCTGATAAATTTTTTAATAAAAAATGAAAACACGGGAAAAGGTGGAATTGAGAGGAAGTAGTGCAGATATGTCATATGCAGGAGTGGTTTTGGGAAATGGAAAACTGTAAAAGATAAAAGCAAAACAAATTTAATAATTTTTTATAGTTGTCCGTAAAGTTTATTTATGAATCATCAGATAGTAACAGCTGGGATTTATTTTCAAAATACGTTCTACCTTAAAACTGAGTTTTCACTTGCTTTTTTAAACGTGAAATTTTAAAAAAAAAAGTTTTAAAATAAGAGTTCTTCAATTAATTGTTTGTTAAGCTTCCTAAGGTAAATGAAAACTCAATTTATTGATTAAGAACGTGTTGGGACCCACATGATTGGGTTCCGTAGAGTTATTTCAAATTTTCAGAAACTACTGTTTCTACAGTGTTTCTCGTAATTACATTGAATATGCAAACTATAGGTTATATTCAAGATTTTTTTTCAAATCGTTTACGTAGATAGTTTCGAAATTAGAGGGGGGACGTTTTTGTAACGGCTTTGAACAAATTTATCTCGTGACCTCGTCATGGAGTCGAAAAAAAGCGTTTTTTAGGATTTCTTTTAGCGAAACTATTGTCATATTAATTAATTTTTTTTTATTTAATAATACATCTTTCAGCTGCAATTTGTAAAATTTTGATAGAAAGATTTTAAAGCTTTGCGGTGTTCCAAATATCTCAAGAAACACTAAACCCATTTTGATGCAATTTCGTACGTATCTTTTTTTAATATATATGTCGCTTCTCCATGTACAAAGCGGATTTTTATTTTATCAATAAGTTTTTTTTTAATTAGCAAAAATGTAGAACATTTTGACGTCATTTTTCAGCTTTTTAATCTAGCTTTCCATTTAAAAAAAAATATTTTTTAATCGTTTTCAACTCCACTAGGTATATCTCCTTAAGCGGGCCACCTCCTGTAAGATCCGAAAAAAGATGCTTTTTCGCAACTTTCTTTTTGTGATTAGGAAATTTCATAAATAATTTATTTTTGAGGGCATTTCATACAACTTTTGAACAATGTTGTAGAAAAAAAAAACAAAAATGTTTAGAAATGGCGGAGTAAACAATGGTGTGTGAAACGTGTCGCCACCGAAGTCGTCCGATTCTGTACACAATAGCGTCCGTAATTGTCAACTGGAAAAAAAGTTATTTTGACTTAGTTACTGTATATACATTTTTACTCTATATGAACCTCACTAACAGCACAAAAACCGAAAATTTATGTATTTTTTCCAGTTTGAAATCTAAGGTCAATTTTTAAAAGAAAATTTTTTTTATATTTTTGCATATGAAAATTATAAAAATTGATAAAGTCACTAATATCTTTGGTTCATATAGAACAGTTTTTAATACTCTATAAAATAAAAGTCGAATTAGATCAAAAAGTTAAATAGTTTTTTTCGTAATTGTCTATACAAGTTGCAAAAACATGGTTTCGAAAAAAAAAACTTTAAAATCAAAACATCAAAGAAGCACTTAAAACCGAATTAAAGCTCCCGCCTCCTTGACGACCAAATAAACACGTATACCAAGCCAAATATACCCAAAAATGCATTCACAAAGGCCCACAAAAGAATGAGCTAACAAAAAATAAGATAAGATAATATGGCAGCATCCAATGCGCGCAGTGTATCCCACCCAAAGTCGACACGCCCGTGCATTCCGGGCAATATCTTCTAAAATACTTGGAACTCAGAGCTGAAATTTTTCAAAAATTTTCACATACATTTTTTCAATCGATTGATTAACAGAAGGTGACCGCCCTAAGGGGGCAAAATTAATTAAATTAAATTAAAATTCTTAAATCGCATGCTAATTTTGAGATGATTTATATAAAAAAATACAAAATGAATCAACTTCATTTTATGTATGCTTATTTATTGAACTCAAAAATGAATGTTTACCATAGCCAGGTGATCGAGCATCTGCATTCGATTTTTAGGTGTTCTCGACATGAAAAAACTGTTACCAAATAATGAAAAATTAATGTGTTTGAAATGAGGCTATTTCCATAGCAAATGATTGCTAAATTTCTGTGCAAAATTTGAATGCGACCGGTTAAATAGTATTTTATTTGTGCTGCCAACCGCACAAAAAAATGTGTTTTGAGGAAAACGCCTTTAAAGTTTCTACAAGAGATTATTCTGCGATATTTTCTGTGATGTCCACAGACACAAATCTAAATGTAAATGTATAACTAGTAGCTAGTTGAAAATAGAGGGGGACCGCGCCCGCTTGAAATGTGTATAGGATAAAAATGAAAAAAGATGTACATCCAATCTTTCGGGAGGTCATTTTTGAGACACGTGTCTGTCGAAATATATGTATGTCCCACCAAAAAAATTTCATGTAAAGGAGGTTGCCAAGCCTCACAAGCTCATACCGCTTTCAGTGTTAAAAAGTTATCAGATCTCATGTGGAGCCAAGCCCCTAACTCTACAACCCTTAACTCGAGAAACCGTACTTCTTGGTCAAAAAGTATGGCTTGGCCGTTTCATTTATCTAATGCATGACACAACATTAAAGACCAGTGATTTAATTTCTTACCATAAGTCTATAGGAATGACTGTGCGATTTCCGCGAAACTGCGAAGCCATAGTTTTTGACCAAGATGTAGGATTTCTAGAGTTGGGGGCTTGGCTCCACATGAGATCTGATAACTTTTTAACAGTGAAAACAGTATGAGCTTGTAAGTCTTGTCAACTTTCTTTACATGAAATGTTTTTATCCCACCAAAGATGTAAGATGCTCTAGTTCTTTTTATTTTTTCGGGCTGTATTTCTTGTGCGTCAGCTATTCTTTTATTCATAGCCCACTCTCTATCGTAACCTCTTTTCCTTGTTGACTTATTATTGCAATAAGCTATAAATCAGGGTGGTACTTAGCTTTTAACCGATTATATTCAACTATAGCTGACTGTTGTGCTTTATTTATATTAATTAAAGGAAGTCTAAATTATCTTTCCAACAAAGTAAAAACATGTACATTTTATTAACCAAAATAACAAGAAATTTCGGATTAAACCTAATATTTTAGTCGTAAACCAAATTTTCATCCAAAACGTAGGCAGTAAATCATGGTCCGACCATGGACCTGTGCTGGTGCTTGTATTTTTTTTAAATTTCTCCTTCCGTACAATTCCGCGCTTTTGAGCTTAAAAATGCTTGTTAGTTTATTAAATACCGTATGACTATTTTTACTTCATTCGAAAGATTGTTTTGTTAACTTCAAGTAGAAAGAAACCATCATAGAAGCAGTAGATTAGACACTAGTTTAAAGAAAAATCACCCCCCGGCGGTTCTTCGTTCTGCCGTAGTCGAGTGGAGAAAGTATGTCTTGCACGCCACAAGTACGTTTTTTCGTAGCACACTCACTTTTTTGTTGTTTGTGTGCTAATAACATCTAGTTTTGATATAAAATTTTAGCTTTCTAGAACTTTTGGAATTACCTCCCTAGAAGAAAATGTGAAAATGTGTAACGGAAACATCTAAAACTAAGTGTCTGAAGTTTCTACTATTGAACTAAGCCGAGTGCTATAAATAGGGCTGAGTAGCAGCCTGGTTAGTTTTTAGTCGTAATTTAGATTGCAAAGAGCACATGTGATACTGTGAAGAGTCAGTCGTATTTTAACGCGTGAAGTGATAAGTGTAAATAAGTGAAGTGAAACAGTATTATGTAAAGAAAATTCTGAAGCGAACTAACTAGTGAAGTGAATAAAATTTGTGAACATTTGTGATTGAAAATAAGTGTCTTAATTAATCCGCCGAGCCCCAGCAGCCCCAGTTACGTTACAGTATAGAATGCAATTTTGTCCAGGCTTTAATGTTGAATAAGGGTTGAGGCATATTAAACGCAAGCTATCTCCGTCGTATGTTGATTACGTTTCTTCTTATTATTATTTTTCCAACATGTTTGTGTATCTCTTTTTTTTTCTTTTTTCCGTTGGATCCTTTTTATTCAGGTTTTCAAGGTTAACTTTCCCATCACTTCTGCAGTTATCTTTTCTGACTTTTTCTGCACCTGTTTTCTTGTTCTTTCCTCTTTAACGATAATGACCATCTCTTCTGGACTTACTAAAATATGAGGGATTTCTTGATGCAATGCCCTACTCGAACAATAATTTATAAATCTCAAGCACAATGATCCATGAGATTTATAAATTATTGTTGGAGTAGGGCATTACATCTTGAATAAAACATTCTTTCGGGATAATTGCAGAATGTCAGATTTATATTTGATCTGTCGACTAACAAATGAATGAATAAAATATTTAGCTGTATTTATGGTAATAACATTTATTTCTACTTTCCTCATTCAAAAATTATGGATTAATAAGACTAGAGTTCAAGGGTTAGAATTGCAGCAATTTAGATTATTTTATAAGGGGTAAGCTAAAATCTTGCTTACTAGTAGGGAAACACATGCAGGCCCTTATGATTTATAGTTTCAGCTTTGAGAATCTTGTGGTTGGAGGGATAGTTGCGAGTGCATAAAAGTGCTGCATGGTTTCGGCATACATTCCTCCCCTCGGAGGAATTAAGAAATGTGGTGGCCGAAGCGGAGAGGCAAGACAAACCTAATTCCGGGTTGTGATGTTAACGCCCAGGGCCGCCTCTGCTATGTAGGTGAGCTAGGAGATTGCCTATGACGACAAATTTTAGAGGGCGCAATTTCACTAAATACAAATGCAAAAAATATCCAAAAACTGTTTTGAAACATTTATTGAACAAAATGTCATATTATAACGACTTTTTTTTAAGCTAAAGGCACGAAAAATGAAAATCTAATCGCGATCGATCTAGAATAAATATTCTAGAATTTAAAAAACGTATTGATTTTTTATTTTTTTTTTAAACGATGTGGCCAAATCCTAGGGGACAACCCTTTGATGCGTTAGCATGGTTTTTGCCGGAAGGGAATTAGGGTAACGGAAGTGAGGAAACTCGAGTCTTGTTTTTGCATTGCTGCGAGCTAGACAACAGCCCAGAGACGGAGTGGATTTTTTTTAATTTATTAATAAAAGCTCACGGGGTCGTCTGGTCTCGAACCCGGGACCCATGGCATGTTGGTCTTGCCGCTCAACGTATTGATCCAACTCCGTCTCCTATTAATATATATTCTATAATCAGAAATTCCTAGAACGTATTGTACGAAATTAATTAAGTAAAATGTTAAAAAAATTTTTGCTGACTTAAAAATGCTGTTTCATGTTTTAATAATGTTTCATGTTCATTTAAATGAAGGGCTGGGGTGCAAAATTTCCTT
Source organism: Leptarthrus brevirostris (assembly GCA_964036015.1). NCBI lineage: Eukaryota > Metazoa > Arthropoda > Insecta > Diptera > Asilidae > Leptarthrus > Leptarthrus brevirostris. The sequence continues at coordinate 126,632,395 of OZ038372.1, forward strand.
TCGCCTAAGGCACCAATTGACCTTAAGCCGTTCCTGCTAACGCCCATTATCTTATTTAGTTGAGTTGAGTCTCTTTTTAACCGAAATCTTAAAAAAGAAGGAAGTTTTCTATTCGGGATGTATATTTGATTTGTGTACGATCTGTCATAACTTCGACAAATATAAACCGATTTTGAAGATTCTGCTTTTTTGACAGAGTGTATTTTTGAGCTGGTTTCATATAAATTTTATCATAATCTGGCAATGAACTTCGAAGAGAAGCCATAGAACTAATAAAAGCACAAGAATTATGATTGGGTTACTGTATTGAAGATTGTATATAATCAGGTATATTAGAGTGCTGAACAAAATTTACATTATTTTTTTAGTTCCCATTGCTTAAAAAGTTAGTGTTCTACAGGGTGTTTCAGATCTGACGTGCCGTGATAGATCTCGACTAGACAAACAGAAAATTGTGTGGCAGGGGAGGGGGGGGGGGGGACTTCCTCAACCGATTGGAAGTTACAGGGAGATTCATAAATTTCAGTTTTTCATGCTATGCACATTACTCTTTTATTTTTATCTCTTGATCTACCCAACAAAGCCACATCAAACAAACGCTAAAAAACCATTATCTTAATAACCAGTCACACACAAGTCGCTCCCACCCCTATACTCTTCAGGTCAAATTTGAACGTTCCGTCAAATTTCGGGAATCTTTTCTAAGCAGAACAACACGAATGTGGAACAGTTTACCATCTTCTGTTTTTCCCTCGTCTTATGAGCCTGAAACTTTCACACGGGGCGTACAGCGACACCTCCTTCACTCAACCTCCTAACCCATTTCCCTCATCCTTAATTCCTTTCCTGCCAAGGCTGTGCTTTAACATCATAGGGCATCCCCTGAGCTTTGGCAACATCATATAAAAAAATAATTAAGATAAAAGGACGAAAATGTTTGTTTTGGGTTAACAGGTAATTAATTTTAATTATTGCTGCAAAAAAGTTATAAAATTTTGTTATATTGCCGATATTAGCTTGTGCTAGCCAGAATTCACATCCTTGTATCCTGTCGATCTGTTACTCGTACGTGATGGAAATTTTACTATAAAAAAAGATCAGGCAGCAAGAATACCTATCATAGTTGAAAAACAAATCAATAATTACGGGTGTTTTTAAGAAAAAATTATTAAAAAATGGTAGAATTTACATTTGAGGAATACGTGGATAATATTTACATTTATGGTGCAGTAGACGGAAACGAGAGAGCAACTGTACTGGAATATGTAAGGAGGTTCCCTAATCGGCGAGCACCTCAAAGAAGGGTATTTACACTGACTTTCCAAAGGTTAAGAGAAACAGGAAGTGTAACTTCACACGACATCGAGACATGACCCGAAAATTCGGGGACTTCTGCCGACATCAAATAATCACCATCGTGAGGCAGGGCCCTGAGAAGAGCACAAAACGAGTCGCAAGGCGATTGAGAGTGTCATCATGTAAGGTTTGGAGGGTTATTTGTCGAGGGGGGATTACGTCCATATCATCATCACCCATCCCAAGGACTACTGTAAGGACATTCTGAGAGAAAACTGAAATTTAGCACTTGGCTTCTGGAACGCGACATTTACGACAGAGCATTTCTGGACCGAATTCTGTTGACAGATGAATGTCAATTCACCAGGAATGATATCACGAACTTCCATAACCTCCATACCTGGTCGAACACTAACCCACACAGGGCAAAGGTGAACTCATTCCAGCAGAGATTCAGTGTCAATGTTTGGGCTGGTATCATCGGCAACCATTTGGTAGGACCATTTATTTTGCCGCCAGTGCTTAATAGTGAAATTTATGCGGACTTTTTGGACAGTACACTGCCAGATCTAATAGAGGAAAACGCTATGGATAATCTTAGGGGAATGTTTCACCAACATGATGGAGTAACAGCGTATACGGCTAACATTGGGAAGAAAATACTAAGTGAATAATCTCCTAACCGCTGGATTGGAGAAGTTGCACTGATTCCTTGGCCTGCTGGATCTCCAGACCTTACCCCATTGAACTTTGGGGAACAAATGAAAAATGAAGTTTGTTCAAGCCCAGTTAACAATAGGGAAAATTTAGTTAGCCGAATTTTGAATGCAAAACGATAATACGGGAGAGGCTGGCTACAATACGCCTTAACCATGGACTTAGAAGGAGATTGTTGGCATACATCCAAAGTAGCGGTGGACATTTTGAACGGGTTTTATTACTCAAGATTAATTGTAATTATTTTTAAATTCAATAAAAAGCATTTTAGAATTAATTTGAGCTTAATTTCTTTAATTTGTTGATTTTTATAATATTCTTCGATAGGATTTCTACTTATAAATTTCTACATATTTTCTCTACGTGGACATGCTGCATGTTTTTGGAAAGGTAATAAGATTGGCAATCCAAAAGGGGTGTACTAATTACATGAATTTCGGAGAAAATTTGGGAATATGCTGAATTTTAGGTAATCGCAAACCATTTTTTCACTTTGTCACTTTGACAGTCACAAGTGACTGTACCTGTAGTGGTAGGATGACAATTTCAGTAGTGATGAAATTTTTGGAAAGATCATTAGGATAGTTGTTTTGAATGTTTGTTTGATATGGCTGTGTTGAGTAGATGAAAAGATAAATATAAAAGAGTAATGTGCATACCATGAAAAACTGAAATTTATGAATCACACAATAACTCCCAAACGCTTGAAATTGCCCCCCCCCCCCCCCCCTGCCATAAAATTTTTCGTTTGTCTAGTTGAGATCTGTCACCGTACTCATTTAAGTACGTCAGATCTGAGACACCCTGTATAAAATAAAAATTCTTGCAAAACTGGAGTCTCACAGATCATTTTTTAAAGGTCGCTGAGGCTTTGGATAATTCTTTTGTTTGTTGTACAGAGTGCTTTCCTCACTGCTAAGAGAAAAATAAAGTAAGCTAATATGGTGGTGAAGCAGGAGTCTGGCCTAACTTTATAACGCGGACCGATTTGGATCTTTTTTCTGTATAAAGTATGCTCCGCCATTGTTACTACAAGAAAAACTTTACACCTTGGTTGGGGTGGGGCAAGGATAGAGCCTAATAATAATAATAGGTGACACCTAATTTCGTAAGGCGTTAACCTCATCGGTACTATAAAAAATGTGTATTAATAGTCGTGATGGGGTGAGAAGGGCGCAGTCGCCTTATGCTCAGAGTGGCTTGCCGGACTAGCACAGTGGTATACACTTTTGGGGGTGAGGGTATGGGAAGAGGCATCAAAAGTTTCGTAATGTGCAGCATTTTTCGAGTATTGCAGCATTGTAAAGAACTAAAATGTAAAACATAACACAGATTTTCTTAATAAACGACTTAAAAAAAGCACTAAATTGCATAAAATAGTATTTGATTGATTGAATATACATAATTGTATAGAATCAATCTTTCTTACTGCATGTAGGTAGTTGTTTTTTGTTTCGTAATAGCCATAAAATCAAACATTATTTTATACTTTTTATGAAGTCGATGGAACTTTTTTTAATAAAATATTTTTAATTTAATTTTAGATAATAAGTTATGTTTATGCAATAAGGTCAATTTCATGACCGTTAATAGGAGGGAAAGTTGGTTTCAACCCTTATCACAAGTACGGATGGCCTCCAGGTACACAACTAGAGAGTTTACGAGAAGCCATCATGATCACTGATGGGCATTTCTCGATGCAGAGCGTTCTGCACACTGATAGAAAAATTTATTTCAGCCAAGAATAATTGCAGTGCTCGTTTTGCAGTCTTATCCCAAGAAATTAGAATTCTTGAATTATATCAAATATTAAATTATATTCGTCATATTTTCTTCATGTTATCATCTCAAACATAAGTTTTTTTTAATTTCAATAACTTCGTACGCTTTCAAATGAAATCAAAGAAATTAAAATTATTATCTTAAATTCAAGTTAAGTTTATTTTGAACCTATACATTACAATTCAAAGAAATTATATACTTGTTCTTAATCAACGTTGCCTTCGTTAAAAACAAGACTAACATATTTTTGTCTCAAAGCAAATTGTCCTGATTCAAGAGCTTTTTCTACCAGTGCAGGATCCTCCGCGACCTTTAGGAATTGATATAGGACAAACTGGGATAGTTTTTCGCAGGTGGACAAGAGCAAGTTGGAGAAGACTCAACTAGATAAACTGCCAACGGAACTACACTGTGGTCTATACCGTTATCAAGATGATAAATGAAGCATTTTTGGTATACTGCCCTATTAGCAGAAGAACCGGTAAATTCACGCCACCGTGGTAGAATGCGGATTACTAAAATTTTGTGGATCTATTGAAGCAAATGTCAAGGCATCTAAACTCAAGACGGTTTTGTCAAAAGACCCGCCTATCCTCTCTTTAATAAAGCGAAAATGATTCTGGTGTACCACAAGCTGTTAAATACAATCTACGATGTCCACTTCCTGATGAGAATAAGAAATTGCTTTCGAAATCCTCTTAAGTTGACGGGGATTGAGACCTTGTAAAATCCATAGTCAGCGAAAAAACCAGTAAATACATTCGAATCCGTCATATACCCGGGGTTGAGCGGCTAAGGCCAATTTTGCTCATCCTAGCTAGGATATATACACACAGCTTGGCGAGAAGTGAGGGTGATTTTCATCCTGAAAGCAGACAAATCGAGTCTTGTGGGATCAAAAGATTTCAAACCAATTAGTATCTCATCCTTTATATTCAAAGTGCTAGAAAGATTTCTGGGCATAGACAGGGATTATTAAATTTCAAAAACCCTATCGAAAGACATCTTCATGATGTTGAGAGAGCGTTCAATAAAGTAAAGGCCGCAGTCATCTATAATCGGCTATGGAGGATGGGTGTAAATAAGGAACTATGTGACTGGATCGGTCAGTAGACCTTAAGTAGAGACGGTGGGTGTGGATTTCATCACCCCTCTTGGGGTTATGGAATAAATACTGGATTTTCTCGAGAAGGAGGGTTTCATCTGTTCAGCTTATTCGAATGACCTAGGGGTTTTGGTATCATGCAATTTCTAAATAAACTAGAAAATTGTACCTCAAATAATGGGTTATGCTTGTGCTTTTCACTAGAAAGAAGAAAATGTCAGTAAGCGTAACTGGAAGAGGAGTATACAATATACACTTCGGTTTAAAAGTATTGATCAGCTGTTGTTTTAGTCCCAATTTCACCCAACGGTCCTCTTACACGCATAGGAAGCTCAACCTTCTTTAGCTATGACCTTTTTTTTTTATTTTTCTTACAGTTACGTTTAGAGTATATTATTCCCCTAGGTACTTCACTTCCCCTGGGTAAGAGATGTAGCTCCCCTCAGGGGACGATCTGAGTATAATTGGGTGCCAGTATCTAAAACAAACTGGGAACATGATACACGGCCAGGCAACTGTGGCCTGAGTACAGCAAGAGGAGAACTAAAATATTTCTTAATGACGTCAAAAACGACACCAGGAAGCTATTAGCGGTTTATATTGTAGTAGTATTGTTTCTTTGTTTGTGGTAGTTGTCATCATCAGTTATTCGGAAATCCTAAAGATTAACGATTAACTAGTGGACAGTTACGCTTCCCTGAATACCGAGCGGACAACAATCCTGGGTATAGTGAAAAACCAGGTAACTGCAATCTTGGTCCACGGTTTCTTTGACATGGAACAATTTTTGATACTGATGAATAACTAGTGATTCATCAAATTTGATACAGATTTTCTTCGACCTCTAATGATCACCTGTACTTTGTTCATAGGTCCTACAAGAAAAAACCAACATTCTCTCTCTCTCTAGTTCCCGTAAGCCCTTGAAGGGTATAAGGCGGGAGATGAACAGGAGAAGAGGTTCGAAATAACGATTGTAAGTGGACCTACAATTTAAAGTGGATTCGGAATCACTGCCATTTCGTCTTCAACCCACATGGCCTTTTTTATCATAATCTGTGGTCAACAGAAAACAACCATTGGCAGCCACAGGTGGGACTTGAACCTGGACATCCGAATTGGTAGGCCGACGAGTTATAACTTCCTCCACCGATGACTTTGCGAACCTTAGTACTGGAAAATAATTGATGGACCATTGGACTATATCTAGGAGTTCTTCTGCAGGAACTAAAAAATCTTCGTAGATAGGGATTTTAAAATTGCCTAAAATAAATGAATTAACTGATTCAATACATTTAACAAAAAACTTTTAACTTTTCGAATGGTTATTAAAATAATTTGAAATTACAAGCTCGCTTCGTAGCACACTCTGAGCTAGACTGATTTCTCTATCTATAAGGAAGAGTCAAAATGTGTTGTATTGTCTACTATAATTATTGTTTTAGAATGAAACATAGAAAGTTTAAAGAAGGTATGTGCAGTGTTTATTTAGAGTTGACGCATGTGTTTAAATGCAAATTTTAATGGTTGTCGAAACTACATGTTAATTTCTGTCTCTCATTGCCCAGACGCATAAATAATAATAAAATGCCAAGAGTTTATCAGTTAATAGGCTAAATTCGTTCAATTACTTATTAGTCAAATAGTTTTTCGCCACTTGAAACTCATATAATGAAATGAAAAACATACAAATTTAGTTATTTACGTCGTGACACTCCTCAGAGAAGTGATGTTGTTTCGGTGTGCTATTCATATATGTAACGCAGTATATAACATGATAGTATAATCAAACAGGATTTGTTATTCATAAATTAACCATAATTAAGCAGAGTGTCTGCTAAAGCTACTATAGCGATGCCTCATTTATGCTTACATGATGTGTAAACTGATGACATTAACCAAAACTCAACTATACATAACTCTATGAAAATAATTTCATGTAAATACCATTTGATGGGAGATAATTAAATCAATGATAAATTAGGACTAAACTAACCGCAATTTGAAGCCTAATGGATTTCTGATATGGTAAATTATAACAGTATAACTTTACACATAGCATAATATGAATGTAATTAAATAATAAAATTCGTTGTCGTATAGTATTGTTACACAATATTATTGCAAATTTAACCAAAAAACAAAAATTAAAGAACTATTTAGAAAACTATCAAAATTTTGTCTTTAATCTAAATATTGAAGGAACAAATTTAAGAATTTAAAGCAAAAGTCTACAAATATTTTTGAGTATCAAATGAGAACTTAATTTTACGAAACTTGTTTAAATGTTTTCAATTAATTCTATAAAAAGAATCCTTAAAATATTTAATTAATCCTGACAAGGAACTCCACTTAACATTTTAAACCTGGACAAATTTATTGTAAACCTTTCAATCTAAATTCCCTTGAAATCTAGACAAAAGTTAGGGAATTTGCCACCGCACCAATTACGGAATCGAATTTTAAGGCTATGCTAGCGACCATTTAAACAATTCAAAGGCATCAATTTACAATCGATTGCGGGATTATCTCTATTTGCTAATGCCTACCAGCGTATAATTTGATAATTTGCGTTACCATTCTTGAAAAGGGAATTTTGCTTTCCCCCACTTAAAATTCATTTCTGGAACTCTAGATATTCGAAAATTGTCTCTTTATGAGGCATGTTACTGAGTTTTATCAGTGATCAATTAATTGTTTGAGTAAATAAAGTTCTTAAATGATATCAAATTGAACTGAATTTGAAACTAAGAGTTTTTGATCAATTTCACAGAGTACCTATTTAGTTGGCACTTGGTGGAAAATAATATATCTTTAAACACTTGTTTATAAACTTTCTACGTTTTATTTTAATAAAATCAATCATCAACTGAAATATTTGAAAATGAAATTAAAAACTAATTGCCGTATCAGATTGCACGACAGCCGATAACAAAAGAAAAAATTTGCTGTATCAAATTGCACCTACACGGAATCATACTTTGAACGGAGAAAATGCCATTTCGATAAGGCAGTGTCTATTTACCACCCTCAAATTTTCGTGTAATTTCTGTGTACACGGAAAGTACACGGAAATAGACGAAAAGTACACAGAAATACACGTAAAGTACACGGAAATTACACGGAAATTGCTTGGAAATAACACGGAAGTACACGGGAAAGTACACGGAAAGTACAAGTAAAAATTTCACGGACTACACGGAACTACGTAAGTTCACCATAAGTGCAAATAGTCACTTCTATAGTTTATCACCTGTTGTGTACCTCTTCCTCCCAGAAAGACTAATAACAATTTGACGGAACGTCTTCGTACACTTTCTATCAAATTTTTATAAGAAGGGGATTAAGAGGTGTATTATTCAGACTTTTAGTTACTTTATTAACTTCTCCCTGCCTGGTTTGTATCTAGAACAGGCTGTGATAAACTATTACCATTAATATTAATATAGAAGTGACTATTTACACTTATCGTGTACTTACGTGTAGTTCCGTGTAGTCCGTGAAATTTGTATTTGTACTTTCCGTGAACTTCCGTGTATTTTTCGAGTACTTTCCGTATACTTCCGTGTACTTTCCGTGTGCTTCCGTGTTATTTCCGTACTTTCCGTGTATTTTTGTGTATTTTCGTGTACTTTTTGTGTAGTGTACTTCCGTGTACACGGAAATGACACGGAAATTTGAGTGGGGTAAATAGACACTGCCTTTCGAGAAACGTCAGTTTGAAGTGAAGCACAAACTTTCTCTATATACAAGTCCGGAAGCTCACATTAAGAGCTGAGCATTGGTGATGTAAACAAATCGAAAGTTGAAACTCGGATGAAAGCTAATTTCGTAATGCATGGACGGATTTAGATTTAGAATTCTTTTTTTGTTATATAGAGTATGATCCCCCAATGGTAATAATGAAAACAATTTGGTCGCAGAGTCTCTTGGGGTGGGGGGGAGGTAGTCTGACTTCGTAATGAGTAGACCGATTTGGATGATTCTTTTGTTATTGTATAGAAAGGGGTGGGAGGAGGGAGGAGTAGTTTAATTTCGTTTAGCCAATAAGTACCGCGACACAATCTTAAGCGGTCGGGTTGTAGTAGGGTAGACGTTGTCAACTTGTTAACGCGTAGACCGATTTGGATGATTCTTGTTATGTTATACCTATAGATTATAATCACCCATTGCTAAAATGAGGATACATTTTGCTGTATAGGGGGGGGGGGGTGGAAGTAGACTATGTTGCCCCACTAGTATAAATGTATGTTGTGGGGTGGTGTGTGGAGGGCACGCACCTATCTGGAAGATTCCTTTTTGCAGTATGATCGCCCATTGCTCCTATATGGAAATATATTGACCTTGAGTTAGGAGAGGGGTATCCTAACTTTGTAACGCGTGAACTGATTTAGATTATTCTGAATGCAAAGAGTTTATATTTGTATTTTCACAAAAATTGTGGCTTTTGGTGAGAGTTGGAGGATTTGCGGCGTCTAGGTTCATAAGGCATAGACCGCTGATTTGATGATTTTGATTCTGTTGTACAGAATACGTTTCCTGATTGATAAATGATAACAATCTTGTACCTAGACTGACTATAGTGATTCACTGGCTACGATAATTCGCTCTTTCTTTATAGAGTACGGTGGCGCACTAAGGCCATGTTAAGAATTTTTTAAGGTTAGGGTATGAAAGGGTGACCGTAACATGTTGCTGGATTTGGATAATTCTGTTTCCACGTATGCAACTTCTGAAATTGCTTTGTCGAGTCGTATATATCAAGACACTAACAAATAAAATAGCTTTTAAAAAAAAATTTAACCAACTTCACAAAAAGCACTAAAAAACTAATAATTTTTAATTTTTTATCTATTACGACATTTTGAAATCGGTGCAAATTAAACAAACAAAACACCCAATCACAATTGAAGAAATATATAAAACTACCTGAACGTGTCAGCTCAGATTAAATAGTTTTGTTGTAGTTGTTTGGTTTGTTTAATTTTCACCGATTTCAAAATGTAATAGATATAAAATTAAAAATTATTTGGTTTTTGTCCTTTTTGTGAAGTCGGTAAAAATTTCTTTTTCAAACTATTTTAGTAAAGTCTCAAATTAGATTTTACTCGAGGTTAACTTACAAATGTTCTGAACATGTGAACACCATAAAAAGTGTCTCTCTTTACAATTTTCAGGGAAAAATCTTTTGCGCTGGTTTTATTGCAGTATTAAGCTTAAAATGCGTCAATGCCATTAGCGTTTCTCTTTGGTTTTGGTTACGAAAATGTGCAGTTTCATTTGTGTGCAGGGATTCTTTAATCTGTGGTACAACAAAAGTGAAATAATGACGAAACACTTGGTGGTGAAATTGCCGAACGGTCATGTTTTCCGGGCTTATATCTAGAGTATGCTGTGAGTTAAGTAAAAAGTTATTCATGCTGCCCGCGAGAGGGCAACAACAAAATTAGGATTTGAGATGACTCGGCAACAAACATTTTTCTGATGTCTCTTTGGGTCACGTGATTCGGATTAGCCAATGAGAACACTTTGCAATGGTGCAATCTGGCCTTACCGTTTCAATAAAGGTGGGTCAATTAGCGGAATAGTGTCTCTAAAATTGAGTTCGTCATTTACGAGGTGTTTCCCTTTGCTCTTCTGTTTTCGGATTTCAAATATTTCAAATTTGTTTAACACTATACCTCTTTGTATATTTTTACTCGAAAAGGTATGTTCTTTAAACCTAATTTGCAGAGATCTTTTGATTTTTTGAACAATCTTTACACTCTATTTTATAAACTCCGCTGTTATCAATTTCTGCAATTCGTTCGCCAATCTTGTTATTTACCAAAAATTTCTTTAGATTAGATGCTGGCTGTAATTTACTTCATTTGGGTGTATTTTGTAACTTTTCCGAAATATCCCCGATGAATGGGATTTTTTGCCAGTACATTAACAATGCTTTTCATTTTTCTTTGTTATAATATTATTAATCATATTTTTCTTGTAACCTTTGGTTGTGGCAGTAGAACAATTACTCTTAATTTCTTTTTGTAGTTGTTATAAGATATCGGTTCCCAAGCAGAAATATACGCTATATGAAAGCTGCACTCGCTGTCCAAGCAAAACAGATGTCCGGGACTGAGATCACCATTTGCATGGAGAGTCAAGTAGCGCTAAAAACGTTGAATTTCAATTTGATAAATTCGACATGTGTTAGACACTGTATCATGGCGCTAGGAACCATTTCATATCTTATTAGCTCTGTTGGGTTCCAGGACATGTCAACATAGAGGGAAATAAAAACGCTTACGGACTGGCCAAAAAGGTTTCAAACACTGATATTTACAGAGCAATGGAAAGGGTTCACATCACCCTTAACGTGGTAAATAGTCAAATTAAAAAATATTATTCCAGCACGACTTCCGAACGGTGGGAAAATATTACTCACTGTCTCACAGCACGTAGTCTATGGCCGAAGTTATCGAAGTTAAAGCTTATGCTTTAAAAGAACTTAAAATCTTCTATCCTTCGACAAAAGACGCATCCCACGGAGCACAACGTTTTACCATATCTTTATACCCTTACAAGATGTAGTAATAACCCAGTTGTGTTGCTTGGGATTCGAACACTCGTCGGTAATCTCACTGTCCATTGCCCAATTGGATCATGACCGCAAGACTCGGCGTACCATCGAATGAATTCTGTAGAAGCTGCAGAGATGAAAAAGAAATTGAATCCATAGCGCACCTCCACTGCGAATGTCCAGCACTGCAAGATCGACGACTTGCTTTTGTAGGAGCAAAGTTCTTCGATAACTTGGACGACCTAACGGAGACTACACTAGCGGACCTCAATAGGACTTTACACAGATCTGGGTGGTTTTAGGTTAAACTATATTGGTTTTATTTAAAGGACATTCAGAATGGGCCTAATTAGCCTCCGTGTGGAACTGCTGCTCTCAGCAGCAAACTGCCCGAGTAACCGACTAACCAACCAACCAAGATAGCGGTACAGAAAGAAGACAATTAGTCGTTAAATAGAAGGCTATTTTTTGGTACTCCTAGGATGATTAGAATCACCTTTTCGGTAAATGTTGGAGTTAATTCTATTATCACAGATAGAAATGTTTAAGTACAAAAAAATATTTGTTTGAGTCTTATTTCAATCATGAAATTAATTGACTCGTATATTTTATTAATATAAGACAAAATATGTTCAGTTGTCCCTCTGTACCGATCCACACACAAAAGACACCATTTACATAACGATACCACAGATAAAAATGTTTTAATATATACCAAGGCGAATTAAATATTTGATTTTCGAAATTTTTCATAAAAAAACTCAGCTAAAAAATGTGATAAAGCCGTAAATTTTATCATTAAATTAAAAATAGTTTTGGACAATACAACATAATAGATTCACCTTTCATTAATCAAGGGTGGGTTGGGGAAAGGAGTGACATGCAAAAATAATCGAAAGAGACATTTACTAAAATCCGAGCTACGCTCAGGTGCGGCTTTACGAAACCACGGTGTAATTGAAACATTTTTTCCATAACCCTAAACGAAAATCGACACCGATTTTTACATGACACTAATCAAAATCACCCAAATCGGTCTACGCTTTACGAAGGTAGGCCCCTCGTTCACCTCTCCCCCAATCACCCTAGACCTGAAATATTTATCTGATAGTACCAAAGGAGGAACATGCCTATAGAATTTTTGACATAGTACTAATGGAGGAGACAACGTACTTTATACAACAACAAAAAATACATCTACCCCGCCTATACCATCTCCAAAATGGAACACACATACTCTATACAACAAAATAAGAATCACACGAATCGGTCCACACGTCGCGAAGTTCATAAAAGAACGTGACGCAAGTAACAGGCAGAATCGAACGTAAATCGGTCTAAAATAGTTTTACTTTAATAAAAAAGATTAAAAAATATATATATAAATAATAAATAATATAAAATAAATAAAAATAAAATATGTAATTTTCTTTAATAAAGAAGAAAACAAGTGCTATTAATTTATAAGACAAGGATTGGCTGAAGTCTTTACAACTTTAGCTCTGGTATCCTAACAGGGTAAGGATAAGGATTGATCAAAAAAAAAAATTTTGATGAAAGCCTCAAACTTTATAGAATCGTACATGCAATGCTGAAATCAACTTTATAAAGAACATGCTGAAATCAGCACTAGCTTGTAATGATATTTAAGAGAAATCTCTTGACGACTCGCTCGGGTTATGAAAGAAAAATTTTCGGACGTATTTTGAATTGTGAATTGATGAAACAGCTGATACCAATGAAATAATTACTTGGGAATGGCATGCGTTAAGTTTTCTTTGGTTTAGAATATTTTAATAAAATTTTTGCTTTGATAGTTGATGTAAATCGTTTGTCATAACACAGGATAAAGGAATAGTTTAGAGGAGTTGGTAGAAGTAATAAAAATAATAATAATACGAACATATTCTAAATAAACCCGTTCAAAACCCCATCGGAACAAGAAATATTAAAAATTTCTGATAAAGAGAAGCCAACATCCTATGGAACTTCCTTAGAAGCAGCATCAAGGAGTAAACTTTTATTTCGCTGCTGGACGCCTTTGCAACAAATCGAAAACTTTACTCGCCCTACTCGAGTTTGAAACTAGTTATTTTGAATTCTTTCGTAAATTTTCACTTGGATCAGGTCGGAAATGTTTTCATCAATTGGAAAAATAATGTAGACAAAAAATTTCAATGTTCATTATTTTTAGGCTGGGGTTTCAACAAATTCGTCGGTGGAGTAATTTATAACATGTTGACCGTCCATCCCGGAAGTCACAGGTTCAAGACCCACTGACGGCGACGGATTTTTTCCGCAGATGAGAGTAATATGACTGCTTCGGAATACGCGTTTAATTGTCGATCGTCTTGCAATCTTCGCCTAGAATCGGGTGAAGTTGAGTTACGGTAAGTAGATAGTTTCAACAATCAAATAAACATAAATTCTATGTCACCGAATTCTGAAACTATACATTGCCCAAGCAATTAAAAATGTTAAGCGATTTCTTCTAAGTATTACTTAATGCAGTTAAGGGGAGGGGAGTCTTGTGAAACGTTACGGTGCGTTATAGGGAGGGATGGGGCCAAGCAATGCGTTACATAACATTTTTTTTTCTAAATAAAACTCCAAACCCACTCACGGCTCAGTTTATATGTTTATATGGTATTTTTTTTATATACGAAAATAGTCGCGTCACAGAGTATTCAGAAGTATATATATGGCAATTAACCACAATAAGCCGTGTACCAAGAGTCCGCCCACATAAACTACTAATTGACATTTTTAGGTAAAAGTAATCACCTGAGTCTTACGTTACGTGTGGGGAGGGGAAGGGGCGAAACGTTACAGCGCGTTACGAAGGGAGGGCGGGGGGGGGGGGGGCAGAAATCTTCAAAAACTGCGGTATGTAATACTTGAACGGCCCCTAAATATCCATCACCGAAACGAAAGATTCAACTCAACGCTTTTTACTTAAAATTTTATAACCTTCCAGATAATAATTTTACTTCAAGCACATATATTTCGGCTTACGACTTAAAGAGTTTCCAACTAACCATTAATAAATCGGAGTTGGTACAATACCAACAAATCCAGCGCTTAAACAAACTACTGTCACTCTAAATTCGTTTCACATCAATGTCAAAGCAAAGGTTAATTTATTGGTAATTAAGACAATTACTGATTTATTGCCAGGTCAGTCATTGCAGTTTCAAATTAGGAACACATGCAACACACTTGTTACTGCAGGTGCAATTGATATTCTTCTTGGGAGCAGACGTATGTGCCGATTTACATATACACTTACTGTATGGATGGTTGGATTTTATTTGATACCATCCCAGATGCAAAACTGTATTATCCACAAACTATATCACAAATTAGAGGCACAATTAACACAGTTTGTGTGAATTAGAAGAATGTAGCAACAGCGCAAGCCCCAACACAATCATTGAAATGAAATATCAACTGTGTGAAATATTTCACGAGAAAGCAACTCGTCAGCCCAGCGAAAAATACGAGCACAGTACTATATATTGATTACGTGTTACAATTATATTTAATAACATGTTTATAATAAATCAAAAGTCCTTTTTTATTTTTAATCTTTTATCTTTACCTTTAATCCTCACGATAGCACCCTTGATTTCAAATATTCTTCGATTCTAAACGAAATCGATTGACCTTTTTCATATCACGTTAGATCATTGAACAACGAAACTTCACAGATATTAGCATGTCTATAATACTTCTAAGACAAAAGAAAGTATATTTACTTAAAAGTGTCCATTTTGCCAAACCCTAAATTTCGCCAAACCTGCTTAAGTCTTAAATGTACTCATCCCTTTAATCCTATATTCCCATTATTTTACATAATGGCCAAAGCCTAGGGGACAATCCTTGGATGCGTTAGCATGGCTTTGGCCGTACGTTTTCAAAAGCAAACTGTAGTAATTCTTAATACATTTGAACACAAATGTAGTAAGCTCTCTTGCAGTAATTATCATTAAATCGAACCATATTTAAAATAACTAATTCCATTTAAGATTACTCCGCACTTCTTAGTTTTCAATTCTCACATGTACTAGATTTTATTAATAACGAATATAGGAACAATTTTTGAATAGCTTCTTACTAAGCCTCTTGCAGTATTTTACAAAAATTAGTCACTGTCACAAATATTAGAAAAACTTTCAGATAAACGTTAATTCTATAGTATTTTTCTAGCCATTTTTTATATACTATTTGAGAACCCGAACAGTTCTACAAATATCTGATAAAATAAGAACTTTAACATCCGAAAAGAACAAATCTACTTATTCCTTTATTGGGGATTAAAAATAATGTTTTTTATTTAAACGATTTCTCCTTCTTCGTCCTTAAATATATTTCAAAGACTCAATGAAACTTTACTCCTAGGAAATCGTACTTTCAAAACATAAGAAAGAATCACTATGGTTAGCTTGGCTTGCACATTCTGAACGATTTTATGTCAGAAATCCCTTCAATTTAAGGATGCAGATTGGTTTAATGTTATCCCATCTAGGAAAATCGTGTTTGCGGTTACCATTGGGAATTATATGGGTTGGTGCATTCTAAATGATTCTTGAAATGTTGATTAAGATAATAAAATTTAAGATCCACATGGTTATTTCTAACTTCGCAGTCTTAAAAGGAGCTTATATCGAGTTCTGAAACATATTTTATTATTATCTCAAATGATATAGCCACTTATCTGGGTTAAAAAGCATACTAATTTTGAGACTCTGACCATTGAACTAAGTGTGGACAATAATATTCAACTATCAATATTCCAACGGAGGAGTTGTGACTTTCAAAGATTACAATATTTAAAAAATACAGAGTTGAGCAATTAACCGAAGTAAAAAGGAAGATAAAAAAATATTACCTGTCTGCTGGAATCATAATAAGTTTATTAATTAAACTACTAAATTACGATATTTTAAATTACTGTACTGAAATTTCTACTGGAGTTAAAGTCCTCTAGGCGACCGTAAAAAGTGTAGCCATCTTATTTAATATTTTAATATTTTCTGCTTTATGTAAAGGTTATGGTTTATGTAAAGGTTCATTTGAGGCTGCACTCAGTTTTCATTGACATATCGCGTTAGGCTTATTAAATACAAGGCTGGGTTGATGAAGAATGGACGGGGGAGTTGAAAGCATTCTAGGATAACCGCCGTATCCTGGAATGCTTTCAACTCCTCCGTCCATTCTCCATCAACTATTGAACTCTGTGACCTTGGAGATGTCGATGAAGGATGCGGAGGCCGTCAGGAAAAAGGGAACAGATTGACCTACGGTTTTGTACGAGCCTTCTTAACGATCCATACAATTAACTGAGACATGTTGGAGAAACCCTCCGGTAGAGCAAGAGTAAAGGTTTTGATTAACGCCTGGATCAAGAAGGAACATGGAGACGGCGAAACAACATGGATTCCAAGAGACAGGATAAGATGTACATGTTATGGAGAGAACCATAAACATTGCACTAATTGGAGGAATATGGAGGAATCTGAAGGACCGTTCATAAAAATAAACTTCGCTTACTTCACACATGTTTGCTGAAATATATATGTAGGTTGTAAGTATATACGTAAACTAGTGCAACAGGTATAAATTTCACTTGGCTAATTATTAATAAATGCTTAAATAAACTTGAATAGACTAATAGGATAAATAAAAGAGAAGAGGAAGTATCCTAAAGTCAAGGATTTTATGCAACCTTTATATTTACTACCTGTTGTCGGACAAAAAAGAGCATGGAAAATATCTTATTTTCTGATCGTGATCTGACTGTGGTACTGACTGTGAGAATACTCTTTAACGCGGCATCTACAGTTTCTTATCTTATGTTATGTTCATCTGTTCTTAACAAAAAAGACGTGCGCGGGCTATCACACAAATTTACACTTAACGTTGCTTTGCCACTCTAAATGATGCATTATTTTAAAGCTAAGGGATGTCACTTTCAATTGAATAAATATGAAAAAAATGCATGATCAAGTATTTTGTTAAAAACCAAAAAATATTTTTCAAAGTCAAAATTTTTTTTCAAAAAACTTTTTTGGAAAATTATATTTTTATTTGGAAGGCCATGTAACAACCTTTATAAATCACTAAAGATCAACGTTCTACACCAATGGTGACGAGAGTTATGAATTTTCAAAAAGGATATGGTCTTGAAAAAAAAGAGCAAAAATGCAAAAGTTTAGCACCCAGTAACTTCTGCACAAAATTTTTTTTTAAATCCTTTAGCATGATAATTACATATACCAGTAACAATAATTTGGTGAAGTTTGAACAAAATCGGAGACATCGAATTTTTTCACCTGGTTCACTTGAGGAATTTTGACCCCTAAACGATTTTCAGACCATTAGAAAATAATAGCATTAGAACTGCAATAGAACCAGGCACATATCTGCATTTTAGAATAGAAGTGCAACTAAAACAAATGACTGAAAAGGTTAAATATAAGGAATAAATTATAATAATAATATATATTGTCATGGAGTTTTAATCAGACATTGTGGCTAATAGATAAGGAAAACGTGAAAGTATTGATAACATAGATACTTACCTACATGATGTCGTGGATTAATTATAACATTCAGTAAATACAGGAATTAATATTACAAGCACTCTAAAGACTTTCAAAATCAGAGCAATTGTTTGCGATGCACCAGTAAGGAGTTTCGTCGGCGGTACAGTGGGGCATAACTCCTTCTCTAGATGTAGTAAATGCATTCAGAACGGAAACAAAATCAAATATTGGAGTAAGTTATTCAGCATTTCCTGCAGAAGTACATTCAGAT
This sequence comes from Leptarthrus brevirostris, assembly GCA_964036015.1. Lineage (NCBI taxonomy): Eukaryota > Metazoa > Arthropoda > Insecta > Diptera > Asilidae > Leptarthrus > Leptarthrus brevirostris. The sequence goes on from OZ038372.1 coordinate 126,650,679, forward strand.
TGAAGATTTTACACAAAGAAAATATATAAGCTATCACAGTGATATTTTTCAAAGTAACCAAAAGTAGAAAGCATCAGAATTAAAATGATGAAGCAATATCCCTTGGATGCATTTAACTTAGAAATAGTACGCAAAATTATGTCAATCTTTAAATTAAAAACGTTATAAAAAGATTAAATAAAAGTCAGAAGGTAAATTTTGTTAACAGAACTAATTTCTTTAGCAAAATTTATACCCAAGGATTAGATGAAATTTTGACATAAAAAACTGCAGAATTCAAGTAATTTATTCTTTATTTAGGTGTATTGTAGATAATGACAAAAACTACCATTTTTGCTTACGACGAACTGTTTTATCTGTTTGTTTAGCAATTTCTAACAATTTACTGTAAAGAAAGCTGAACATATAATGTTTATTCCCTCTTACGTATCATCCAGATAGCTTTATAAATATGTAGTTTCTCCGCTTCAAATTTACTTTATTCCCGATTCAAAATTACATGCAGAAAGTAAAAAGTCCTGCAAGAATTTTGCGACAAATAAACAATAAAATTATCCGTAGTAATTTAGTTCTACGGAAAAAATATGGATTAAAAAAAACCTTGAATAACAATATAATTTCCTTAAATATACCAATATCGTTAGTTGCGAATTTTAGTCGCAAAAAGAAGGAAATGTCAGATAAAAAAATTATTATTCAACAAAAATTCAACAAAACCTTTAACCTAATATCACAATCAATTTAGTTTATATATTAATTAAAAAAATTAAAAACAAACAATTAAAAATATAAATATTATAATTCAACGAAAATTTGAAAAAATAAAATTTAATAAAATCAATTCAAAAACAATTTCCTATGTGGATGCTCCGAAATCTTTTTGCTGCTGAACATGAACTGGTCTCGAAAAGTAATTGATCCAAAGTTTTCATTTTAATAATTTTACCAGCTGTTTTTGTTCCTAAAAACATGAAAAAAAAAACATTTCAATATTCAATTTTTTTTACATAAAAGTGTTCCTTAACATCACAGAAATACTGTCCTAAAACCGTTTAAAGAAATTCGTATTGGAAAAAAAGTCATACCTATATTTGTAACGGTAGGACTTTTAGTTTTCTTTCACACACAGAGTCAAGTTTGCTAAAAATAAGGCTGCCGTATGTGAAATGTGAGACAACTAGAGCTTTGGCTAACTAAATTCGAAGATTTACTTACAAACAACTCGATCTGATCCACAGCTGCCTCAAACTATTATATTTTTTGCGAAACATTTCAGAAATATAACTACAACAGGTAAACTTAGAATTAAGTTTAACTCCGAGGTTCTTAACGGAGTCAGCATAATTCAAGACAGTGTTGTTTGACATAATCGCTGGAAGGTCATCTGTCGCAATGCTAGTTCTGTACACAGCCAAACAATTTGACTTGGACGGGTTAAGTAACAACTCATTAATGACCACTCGTATATTCGTTGTAGGTCTCCATTGTTTATATATATATACAGTCTTCAACCAATCCAATGGGTTTACGAAGATAGATTTGCACATCGTCAGCATATAAGTGAATAAAGGAACTAGTGACAATGTGAGGCAAGTCGTTGATAAACATGCTAAATAAAAGCGGACCAAGGATGGACCCTTGAGAAACTCCCCCGCAGAGAACTGCTGGACTTAAGATAGAGCTTTTTACTTTTACAACTTGGCTGCGATTATACAGGAAGCTACTAATTAATCTTACAGCTGATGAAGAAAAATTATGACTGTATTCTAGTTTAGAGAGCAATTTCGAATGATTAACAGAATCAAATGCTTACTGAAGTCTAGAAGAACGATAATAGTTAAGTGATCATTATCGATGGCTGCTTATTTCCGAAGATATGAATGAAAGACCTCTAACAAAATTTTTAAATACCAAAAACATTGTAAAAATTAGGTAATTTTTCAACGACAGAAACTGAATTTATTTAAATATACTTACGCGTTAAAAAAAGAGAATTTGTTAGAAAAGTACCTAGATTTGTAACTGACAAGTTTTCTAAACTTCATAAAGTAACATTTGGTTTTCCTTTTCGTTTAAAAATTTTTTATTAAAAAAAAACAACTCAAACACTAAATTTTCCTTCCTTTCCATTTTCAACTTACTTTAAACTGACGCCTGAATATATTTTGACCAATACACTTCCACCTGAGTTAAGTAAATATAAAAACACTCGAAAATCCTTCACTAACTTCAGCATTCTTCACAAAATAGAATCCATACAAAAACCATATATTGTGAATTTATTCGTGCACCTCCTTCGGAATTCTATTCAAGAATGCAGTACTTGCTCTGAAATTACATCTCCACTTCAGTATGAATCTGAACAGCTTAAATTGCTATCCAGGCTTTCTGGAGAGGTACTCAATTCAAAACATTTTCCGACGAAAATCTACTACAAAAATATTTTAATGAAAAGGAATCCTGTGAGTGGTCGGTAAATTCATAGAGTAAGTGGTTTTTTCGGTAATTTCTGAGAAACCTTTGAAATCTTTGAAATCTTTAATAAGTCGATCTTAAGTAATGTCTTGAAACGCAAAGTATTTAATTAGTCTTTGTCTTGAATAAACGAAATTGATCTGGTTAATGTATTATACATAGAAAGTTTTAAGTAAAGACTACGAATATCATATTGAGACTACTACTGTGCATGGCACTGTTTAGTTATTTCATAAATAAAAGTTAGTTTGTTTATAACGTAATTTTTTCATTTTGGTAATGATAAAGTTAACAGGATAATTCTATATTGCTATAGCAAAGCTTTTTTCGGACAGGTTTTAACGGAAAAAGTAATAGGTTAAAGGGTTGAGTGAAAGAGCTGACAATGTACGTAAAGAGTTGAAAGTTCCGGGCTCATGAAACGAGGGAAAAAAGAAGATGGTAAATTGTTCCACATTCGTGTTACTCTGCTATGAGCATACCTATCCTATCGCAGAAGAACTGCTCCTTGAAGCGTTCTGTAATATTCCCTCTACCTATCTACCGCGTTGGTTTTTCTCCTCCTTTCTTAACTGGGCTTGGGACGGGCTACAACGGAGTGGACTGGTACTAGTAGGAAGTTGCCCCAATTTTTTATTTTAGTTTATTAATTTATAATAAACTTAATCAAAAGACCACACAACTAACATTCCATTTCCAGATTTTTAAAATTTTCAAACATAACAACTTGTTGCGGTCTCCCCTATCTTTGGTTGGTTAGTTAGTCGGGCCGTTTGGTGCCGAAGCACCAAGTCCACTCCATTGTATATGCCCTTGAAAAAAAATAAAACAGCATGACTAGAACTAAATGCCGTCTAGATCTCTTTAAGAATTTATTTAAGTCCACCAGTGTTATCTCAGCTAAGTCTTCCAGATTGTCAAGAACCTTACTCCCAAACAGGCGAATCATCGTTCTTTTAGAGCTAGAGATTCACAGAGTAGATACAATATGGATTCAGTATTTTCCTCGTATGTCTCATAGCCATAACTCCTATGGGCAATGTTCAGCGATGATACCAACGGACGCGCCTTCTATCGAAGGATAAGACACTAGAAGTTCTGATATAATTCAGTCTTCGTGTTGTGAGTCAACAGGTAATATTTTCCTACCGTTCCGAAGTCTTGATGGAATAGTATCTTTCGATTTGACCCTATCCGTGATCATGTTTATATCTGTATTTGAATCTTTCTTGTAAAGCTCATCGGTTTTTTCGTTACCTTCTATGTCGACATGTCCTAGAACCCAGCAGATTCTGACCGTATGGTCTGAAATATCTCTAAAGGGTAGGTTCTAGTCGAGCGGCCTGAAAAATGGATTAAGGTAAATAATGTATAATTCGACTTTAACAGCTATTAGTACATTTACTTAAGTTCACAAAAAAATATTTCTTAATTCTTTAAATTGTAAAATTTGGGAGATATCCACCGTGCAACGCGCTGCGCCGCGCGGGATCCGACCTTCCTCTTTTATCTGAAACACAAAAATCAAAGTTATTTCCAAAGTAGAATAAATTTGCGGGGCCATGGACCATTTTTAGAAAAATTCAGTGATTTTTGATAAAATGGCAACCGTTTGAAAAAAAGCCGATTTTCCCCCTTTTTTTGTTGTTCATAGTGGTTAAAAATTATTTTTGTTTTTGAAAATATTCCATGGCCCCCTAAATTCAATAATCTTTATTTAATAGAAGAAAGAAGTCAATCGGTTTAACGGTTCGACTGTAACTCTGCACGGCGTGTCTAAAAACATGGTTTTGAGAAAAACGCGTGTATAGTTTGACAAAGAAAAAAAGTGGGAAAAAATATAATTGTTGTTTCTTACAGTTAGTCAGCTGTTCCTGGACCATAGAACAATCCTTCCTCTTCCTTGTGAAACTGTTTTTGACTATTATATTCCAGGAACATTATTTTGTCCAAGCAGAACATATAAAAGAAATTTTATACCTGCTGAGCAAACAATACGGCGCGTGTGCATCTGCATTTAACCCGAACGTAGCCATGATTTTCGTGCGGTACGCGTTCGCACTAAATCGCCTATAACTTTTAAAATTAACGTCAAATCGTTTTAGAGACTTATTCTAGACACTATTAGGATTTAAAATATTGGAAAATGGAAAAGAAAAATTAATTTTTTGAAATTGCTCGGCAAGAACCTAGCCTTAAGGCTCTGACACAGTCGTTGACGCATTTTGATTTTATCAGGTGTGAGTCTAAGGCCTTGATCCTAGCATAGTGATCTCGCTTTTCTACATCTGTTTTGCTTGGACAGTGAGTGCAGTTTTCATAATGGCGTAAATTTCAGCTTGGAAGATGCTGCAATCATTCTTGAGTTTATAAGACTCACTTGTAGCGCTTCCGAGAAAACTCAAGCTCCAACCGCATTACAAGAGCATTACATCACCGATCATTTGTAGGAACTTACCTTTTGTTATCAAGACTATGTCATCTGCGGACGCTATCGTTTTAATGCCTTTGTTGACGATTTATTTCATAATAAGACTCCTCCCTGTGGTGTTCCTCTATTAGCTGTTTTCCTCATGGAGAAATCTCCTAAACTGGCATTGATGACCTTGCTGTTTAGCATTGTATGTACCTCTAGAGAGGCAATGATGGATCCTATTTCTTAGTTGCTGAAGGCTCTATCGATATCAAGGAAGGCAGCCAAAATGTACTCTTTATCATGGAGAGATTTCGCAATCGTTCTCGTAAACTCATGTTAACCTGTGCCCCTATCTTTACATTTTGAAATTTTTTCAAACTAATTTTACCTAATTTTGGACGTTGTAACGAATTATTTTTAGTGATTTTATGTCTTACTGTTATTATCTAAGTATAAGCAAATAATTTAACAAATTATTTGAGAATAAATTATAATTATATAATAATTTTCAAGCCAGCTGGAAGTATGTAGTACCCAAAGATGGTTGAAAATCCACTTGAGGAATCTAAGTTTCTTGCGTACAATATATGTATATGTATAACAGGCGAATCATCGTTCTTTTATAGCTAGAGATTCACAGAGTAGATACAATATGGATTCAGTATTTTCCTCGTATGTCTCATAGCCATAACTCCTATGGGCAATGTTCAGCGATGATACCAACGGACGCGCCTTCTATCGAAGGATAAGACACTAGAAGTTCTGATATAATTCAGTCTTCGTGTTGTGAGTCAACAGGTAATATTTTCCTACCGTTCCGAAGTCTTGATGGAATAGTATCTTTCGATTTGACCCTATCCGTGATCATGTTTATATCTGTATTTGAATCTTTCTTGTAAAGCTCATCGGTTTTTTCGTTACCTTCTATGTCGACATGTCCTAGAACCCAGCAGATTCTGACCGTATGGTCTGAAATATCTCTAAAGGGTAGGTTCTAGTCGAGCGGCCTGAAAAATGGATTAAGGTAAATAATGTATAATTCGACTTTAACAGCTATTAGTACATTTACTTAAGTTCACAAAAAAATATTTCTTAATTCTTTAAATTGTAAAATTTGGGAGATATCCACCGTGCAACGCGCTGCGCCGCGCGGGATCCGACCTTCCTCTTTTATCTGAAACACAAAAATCAAAGTTATTTCCAAAGTAGAATAAATTTGCGGGGCCATGGACCATTTTTAGAAAAATTCAGTGATTTTTGATAAAATGGCAACCGTTTGAAAAAAAGCCGATTTTCCCCCTTTTTTTGTTGTTCATAGTGGTTAAAAATTATTTTTGTTTTTGAAAATATTCCATGGCCCCCTAAATTCAATAATCTTTATTTAATAGAAGAAAGAAGTCAATCGGTTTAACGGTTCGACTGTAACTCTGCACGGCGTGTCTAAAAACATGGTTTTGAGAAAAACGCGTGTATAGTTTGACAAAGAAAAAAAGTGGGAAAAAATATAATTGTTGTTTCTTACAGTTAGTCAGCTGTTCCTGGACCATAGAACAATCCTTCCTCTTCCTTGTGAAACTGTTTTTGACTATTATATTCCAGGAACATTATTTTGTCCAAGCAGAACATATAAAAGAAATTTTATACCTGCTGAGCAAACAATACGGCGCGTGTGCATCTGCATTTAACCCGAACGTAGCCATGATTTTCGTGCGGTACGCGTTCGCACTAAATCGCCTATAACTTTTAAAATTAACGTCAAATCGTTTTAGAGACTTATTCTAGACACTATTAGGATTTAAAATATTGGAAAATGGAAAAGAAAAATTAATTTTTTGAAATTGCTCGGCAAGAACCTAGCCTTAAGGCTCTGACACAGTCGTTGACGCATTTTGATTTTATCAGGTGTGAGTCTAAGGCCTTGATCCTAGCATAGTGATCTCGCTTTTCTACATCTGTTTTGCTTGGACAGTGAGTGCAGTTTTCATAATGGCGTAAATTTCAGCTTGGAAGATGCTGCAATCATTCTTGAGTTTATAAGACTCACTTGTAGCGCTTCCGAGAAAACTCAAGCTCCAACCGCATTACAAGAGCATTACATCACCGATCATTTGTAGGAACTTACCTTTTGTTATCAAGACTATGTCATCTGCGGACGCTATCGTTTTAATGCCTTTGTTGACGATTTATTTCATAATAAGACTCCTCCCTGTGGTGTTCCTCTATTAGCTGTTTTCCTCATGGAGAAATCTCCTAAACTGGCATTGATGACCTTGCTGTTTAGCATTGTATGTACCTCTAGAGAGGCAATGATGGATCCTATTTCTTAGTTGCTGAAGGCTCTATCGATATCAAGGAAGGCAGCCAAAATGTACTCTTTATCATGGAGAGATTTCGCAATCGTTCTCGTAAACTCATGTTAACCTGTGCCCCTATCTTTACATTTTGAAATTTTTTCAAACTAATTTTACCTAATTTTGGACGTTGTAACGAATTATTTTTAGTGATTTTATGTCTTACTGTTATTATCTAAGTATAAGCAAATAATTTAACAAATTATTTGAGAATAAATTATAATTATATAATAATTTTCAAGCCAGCTGGAAGTATGTAGTACCCAAAGATGGTTGAAAATCCACTTGAGGAATCTAAGTTTCTTGCGTACAATATATGTATATGTATATATGCTTTATATCAATTAAATTGTTCATCCATTGTTATTATTGTCAAATTTTGCAAATGTCAGAAACATTTAATTTATCCGAATTACTTGAATACCTGAATTATAGAACTGTAATAATATCCTCGGGAGAAATTGTTAAACAAATCTCATGCTCACGAAACATCAAAGGTAATCAACATAAGAGCTTGTATTCAGTTGCCATTGGGCCTTTAAACAGGAACGCGCTCGAGGATGTTGAAGTAAGGAAGGCCATTTTAACGTCAGGGAATAGAATTTACTTGCACATTATTAAAGTGAGTAGTGAAAGTACATCAGGACATCTGAATTAGAATTTATTGCTTTAATCTTTTAGATGCGTTTGCAGATCAAGAAAGCAGTAGCTCCTTTCTTGTTAAGCCACCTTAGTGCTTTCAATTTACTTAAAATATTCCCATAACATACCCTAAAAATGATTTATCTGTACAAAAGTAACTAAAAGCCTATCATTCCCGACAAAAAGGAGACAATGAAAGGAACTGGCTGATAGTAAAAACCAGCTCATTGTTGGACCCATTTTCGCATCCTTTGGGAGTCCACCTAAAATGTGAGTACGCTTTAAAAAGTTGCGGTCCATAAGATACGTATCTCTTTTGGTGCTATTCATCATCTAGTTCGCTCAAAGTACGAACAATGAAGGCTATTGTCTCCCATTTTATTCTGTCCCCAATTCATGAGTACTTTAATTAAGGACACACAAAAAATGAAAACTCTGGAGAATACCGAGGTACAACTGAATTCCGCAAAGGGTCTCAGCTGAATAGCCAACCAGTAACGGCTACGACTACTACAGTATTTTTTCGGAAAACGCCATAATTCCTGCCGAGTTGGGAAGTTTTTATTTTCACAAAAATAATCTGTACAGTTTTGATAAATCTCTGGATTAATTAAAAAGAAGAATTAATAGGTTGCGTTTAAGTACGGTGCTTGGAGAAAATTTATGCGGAAATATATAAAGTGAAGTAATTACATTCGCACTCAAATAAGTGAGAGTACGATTTTCTTGTAAATTATTATTCAAAATGTGTTGAGTTATGCTGTTTTCTTAAAATAAGACCGCTTTATCTGCAATTTGAGCTTACAGCTTTACTTTAGACGTTAAAAGTTCGGAACATTTGCCCCTTCAGAATAAAAATAAAATAAGAAGGTTTTATGTCGTCCGTGGCACAATCTATAGCATATAGAGCATGTATAGAGTAGGAAGCTAAGAGAAGAAAGTTCTGCAGAATGTTAATTAGCTTATCTTACAGCCATTACGGATCTATTTAAAATTTTGACTGGATGGGCTATTTGGTGTAAATACATCCTTATCCAAAACAATCAAATTTCGCAGTTGATTTTCTTCCTGGCTCGGTCTTTTCGGAAATCAATTGAACTTTTTGGAATTCGATAGAGATTAGACCAAATATTATATTTTTCTTCAATAATAGCACGGTAGTCCTATTTGACATAGATGTTTCGGCCACGGGATTACTAACCAACCGACTTCTCAAAAATTAAAATGATAGAGAGTACTTTTTTATATATTTTCTTCGTAACACATAGACCGATTTAGCCGATTAATTTTGTTGTTGAATACGAAGGTTGCTACTTAAGCCTTGAGATAGTCAAAGAAATCCTTGTAATCGAAAATGGTTTTATTGTTTTTCAAAATATTCTCCATGAAAATCAATACACTCTTGCATGCCTTTGAACCAATTTTCGTAGCACTTTTTCCACTCCGATTGAGGTACCTCCAAAACATGTGATTTGAACACATTAACCGCTTCTTCAGACGTCGAAACACGTTGACCTCGCATTTTATTTTTGATCTACGGGAATAAGAAGAAATTATTGGGTGGGAAATCAGGACTGTACGACGGATAACCCATCAATTCCATGTTTTGAATGCTCAAAAATTCATTTGTTTGAGAGCTTGCATTGTCGTGGTGGAGAATTATTAGTCTTCTGCGATTGGTTTCCACTATTTCTCTAACACTTCTTGCAAGCAAATGGTGGTGTACCATTCAGAACTGACCGTTCTACGTTGCTGTAATGGCATGGTGGCGACATGTCCAATTATTCCGAAAAAACAGGCGACCATTTGCTTCGAAGTGCTTCGGGCGCGAAAAACTTTTGTTGGATTTGGCTCGTCTTGAAAGACCTATAGAGTCGATTGTTGCTTAGTTTCGGGTTCATATGCATAGATCCATGATTCGTCGCCTGTCACGATCTTATAGATGTCCTTTCGTCGTCCTGTAGCGAAGTGCGACCACGATTGAATTCGGGAAGCCAGCCAAACACGGTGGCTCGAGATGTTGCTTCATTACCAAAAATCGAAACGAGGTGATCGTCTAAAGTCATAGAAAGTCATCGCACGAATATGTTCAGGATTTAATTCCATTTTTTAACCAAGATGAATATACAGATACTTGAACTGTAAACAACACAAATAGCACTCGTATGACAAAATGTTCTGAGCATGAGTACCATTAAACATGTCAAACTTTACGACGACAATGTCAGATTTGACATATTCCACATTGTAACGCGTAAACCGATTTTTGATGATTTTGTTTCCGTTGTACAGAAATAACTTTCTCATTGGTACTATGATAAAAATTATGTACGCGAAGCGGGGGAAGACTAAAATATCAAATAGTTAAAAAAAACATTCAACCAACTTTGTTTGTTTGTTCAGAAAAGATTGGTCTATGCTGACTACTACACAAAATTAGATTTAAATTAAAAGGAAAAATGCCCGGACTAAACTGCAACCAATTTTGTCAATCGCGACCAACTTGGTCAATCGCAACCAACTTGCTCTGATAGCAAAAGTAAACCTTGAGTTGGTTCTTCAATGACAGTCTGGAGAAGATCAAATCAAAGTTGTCGAAGTTCTCATTGCCATTGAAGAACGACAGGGTCATTTCAGGGATTTCAGAATTTTCAGAATTCTGCGCTACACTGTCTCAATGCAGCAAAGTAGGAAGTAGGCTGGCAAATTCCAGAATTGGTCTCACGAAGGTTCAGTACAGAAGTTTAGTTGCCCCAAGAACAACTGGTCACACTTGACCCTCGAAAGAAAGAAGAGAGGTGAGAACCTCACCCAAATCCCTTTTCTTATCAACCCTGCTCAAGACATTTTGAAGTCGGTATAAATCAAACAAACAAATTACATATATAGAGTCAACGATACCAGATAAACCTACTTAAATATGTCAGCAAGCGAGATCATCAGAAGGTAGGATTAATATGTATATGTTGCCATAAATTAAATATCTCACATTTTCTTTATGATACTATAGCCAAAGCCCAGTGAACATCCGTATGATCGTTAGCATGGCTTTGACCGGTCAGAAATTAGGGAAAGGGATTGTTATGCACTTATATCGCCACACGGTGTTTTGATTGAGTCCACGAACTTAAATCACTCAAATAGCAAAAAAAAAGTAGGAAAACTCAAGATTTTATAAATTCATGAAATTTAATTTACTAGGTATATATTTAATAACACTCCATATATCGAATTGATATGATCACCAAAATTGAAAAAGATGTCATGAAATATGACAACTAATTTAACAAGTTGACAATCAAGTCACCTCCTAATCCTTGACTATAAATTACGGAGAACAAGCACATGACATTTACAACTATTACAAATGTAAATTTGAATTTGTTTACTTTTGTTAATTTAATAAGACAAAACCTATCTTTTCTGGTTTTGAACAGGTTGACGGTCTAGAAGACCTGGTCCAATTCCCTGCAGCTTTCCTCGTCCTCTACTCTTCGAAATTTTAATAACTTCATCATCACTTTTCTTAATTCAAACTTTTTGTTTACAACTTTCACTGACTTTCCTTCGTAACTTTCACTATCAGACTGCTCCCTTCACATACCAATGATTCTTCTTTTATTTATTTTCGACCACTATTTGCAATTTTCCAGCGACGCCATTAAAATTTTCCAGTTTGTTGAATATTGTTGAAAATAATAATTTTTTTTTTTTGGATTATATGCTGACTTTCGGCTTTCCGTCGGTATATTCGAAAAAATTCTGATTGGCCGGGAAATGTGGGAAATTTGCGAAAATGTCAGCGATTCCCACGTGTCGTTAATCTGTTTCGGCTCTGAATTTATTTTGCAACAATATTTCGGTAAGTCGAATTACACGTGTTTATTTTCGTTTATGTGATATAACCTCTATGGTTTGCGTAAAAACTCATGTATTCTTCAATACTCTTTTTAGGACCAGTTGGCAGAGAAAATTGGATCCAGGTAATTATGTTTTATCAATATATTTACTTTAAATGTACAGATAAGTTTTGTTAACGCTACTCTCTACCTTTTAGATATCGTTACTTTCATGTACTTCGTTGGCCGTTAAACAACATCTTGATATTGTAAGTATATCTTTCATTCTTACAACTTCTTATTAAGATTAATTAAATAAATTCTAGTACTACGTTGCAAAGCTATTCAATAAAAGAAGAGAAATTAATTCAAAATATAAATTTAACTATTCCAGGTGGGCCCAGTACGTCTTTGCATTCATAAGAAATTCTATGGGCATCTTTGACTAATAGGCAGGTGTAGTAAAGATTTGCATTTGTGTCTCTATTACTCTCATACTATAAACTCTTTCAGGTACAAAAAGTTGTCTTCAAATCCATCCAATAATGCGGTGCATCATGATAATTTATTTTGATCTTAGGTTTCATTCATCCAATAGGTTGGTATTTTCTTGTTCAACCCATTTCATCTCATAAGATCATGAGCCTAGGGAAGGCGTGCAACCTCGATCACTTTTATATATCTCCTCAGGTATTTATTTAGCATTGTTAGCTATCTGGAAATAAATGAATTTCTCTTGCAGCATCACTCAGATATTTAACCATAACAAGTGGACAACACTTCACGAACAAATAAGTTTGCTTTGTATATTATTCTATTATTAATTTTCTTTTTCCTAGATTGCAGCATTCATTATGACCGCAACAGGGGAATGAGGAACTTAAATGTATTGTTTTTGCGTTCCTGCGAACTTCCAGACTAAGTGGGTTTCTTAATTTTCATTGAAAATTCACGGGGAGTCCGAGGCTCGAACCTTGGAACCATGCCGTGGTAACCCTGAACTCAACTCCATTATATGCATTACATAATTCATTATACAGCGATGAGCGAAAATGAGCAAATACACGCAAATATAAGAGAATATGAGATTTTATAACCGAGGTAGGCTTGAAGGTCTTTATCAGAGGGAATCTGCCGGCAGCTAGTCTCAGAACCTCTCGACTGAGAATTCTTTTTCTAAGCCAAGCTAAGGCTGGACAGAAGCACATAATGTGCGCTGGAGTTTCATCATCTTCCAGGCAGATCTATCAAACTAGACAGATTTATCCTGACTTATCTTGAGCCCTTAGTAGCTAGATAGGTAACCTAATAGCAACCTGACATTTTTTGGAGAACGCCGAAGCAGTCCTTAGTAAACCACGAATAAATTTGGCAAGTTCATGCAGGTGACAATTTTTAAACGTTTTGTTGTAAAATTTCATAAGTCTACTTTGCATAATGACAAATCCATTAAATTGCTGCAATAGATCCTTTTTTAAATGAGCCTAAAATGTTCTTCCACTGTAAGTCTATCCATGTTCTTCCACTGTAAGTATATCTTCTCACTCTCCCAGCATGGCTTCCTCAAAGGTAGATCTACAACCTTACTGACTTCGTCTCTAAAACACTATATGTGCTGAAAAACGGTAAAGATGTTGATGTTATCGCCACCGATTTTAGTAAAGCCTTCGACAAGATCTCCCATAACGTTATCTTGTTCAAACTTGATCGCCTAGGCTTCCCCCAGATTCATCTCCTGGATTCGATCCTATCTAAAAACCGTCAGTACAATATTCTTTTCAGCTCATCCCTTTCTAAACCTATTGTCGCTCGTTCCGGCGTCCTTTAGGGCAGCCACCTCGGCCCATTGATTTTTATCCTTACAATAAATGATGTTGAATGTGTCATCAAACACTCAGAGCTGTCCCATTATGCTGATGACATTAAAATAATCAAACATATCTCCTCCACAACCATTTCTCTTCTCCTGCAAAAAGACCTCGATTCATTCACCACATGGTGCATGAAAAACTTTCTAGAGCTCCATATGCCAGTCCATCTCTTATTCCCGCAAGCGTCTTACCACCACCTCGAGAGTCTATGTGTTAACCGACGTATCAGTCCCTATCGTTACCTCTTTGTCTGACTTAGGAATATTCTGTGATAGTGAACTCAATTTCCGTTCCCAAATTGAAGGCATAATTAATAGAGCTAAAAACGCGCTAGAGTTTGTGAAGCGCTGGTCTAGAGAGTTCTCCAATTCTTATGTTTCCAAATCTCTCTACGTCTCCTTCAACATGCCAGCCAGGTATGGTCACCTACACAAACAACTCACATTAATAGGATTGAATCTGTCCAGCCTAGGTTCATTCGCTTTGCTCTACGTGATCTTCCGTGGGTAGACAGATTCAACCTTCCACCTTACGAAGACCATCTAAAACTGATCGACTTACAACCCCTAAGTAAACGTCGTGATGTTTCCGACGTTCTCTTCGTTTATCAATTATTAATTGGTGCCAAAGACTGCCCTTCAATCCCGCAATCTTTACCCATCTATACAAATCCCCGTAACCGTAGGTCCACTCCCCTTTCCCGACCCGACCGCCATCGCTCAAACTACGGTCAAAGCGAGCCAATTACCAGGATGTTACGGAAAGTCAACGACCTTTCCTCTTTTGACTTCCATCTGAGTAAATCATCCCTTCACAAAGCCTTATATCTTGACCCCGCCCATCTTGATCCTGATCGCCTACCTTAATTCTTCTTCCTTACACCTTCTCCCAGTACCTACTGCATTTATAGCTCATATTGTAGCTTATATTTTTTATTTTTTTATTATTACTCATCATTTATTATAGTCTGTAGAATTAGTATTAAGTTATAGCTTGTATTTTTTTGTATTTTTATGGAATAGCTTGTATTAAGCTTAAATAAATAAATAAAATCGGTCCACGCGTTACGAAGTTACAGCCCCTCCCCCACCCCTCACCTTTGACCAAATTATTCTTTTATTAGCAATGGGGAATCACGCTCTATACAATAGAAAAGGAACCATCGAAATCGAACCACGCATTACAAAGTTCTGTTCCACCCCCACCGAAAAATTTTTTTTTCTCGTGGTTTCAACCAGGGAGCATACTCTACCCAACAGAAAAAGAACTATCTAAATTGGTCCACGCGTTGCGAAGTTAGACTACCCCTCCCCCCACCCTAGGCCACATTTTTTCTCCTATTCTCAAGGGGGGATACTCTGTACAACAAAGAAGAACCATCGAAATTAGTCCACGCGTTACAAAGTTAGGTTTCAACCCCACCCCCCACCCTACCAAACAATTTTTGACATAATACCAATCGGTGAACATACTCTACCCAACAAAAAAAAATCATCAAAATCGGTCAACGCGTTACTAATTAATGCCCGGTCAGACATTAAAAAAACTAAAAAAATACACGTCGAACTTGGAACCTCTTTGTTTTTGGGAAGTCGGTTAAAAAGGAATTCGAGCTTAACATGTAGCGTTGTCTATTTTGGAAAACCACAGACAACCCACGTTATCAAAGCCGATCTAACCTGTACTAGCAAATTCCCACAAACGTCTAGTTTTATCCGAAACTTTCGAATCACGCACCTCAAAGTCAATTTCATTCTCAATTTGCGAAAATAATTTATTTCCATACCTTTTTTACACAAATTAACACTGTTTAGGCGAAGCCATATGTTTACTGAAATTGAAACACACATTTATTAGTATTTCTACGCTCATAAAAAAATCCCTAATATTTATCCCCAAATGTGGAAAATTTATTAATCTTTATGCATTTATATAAAAAAGTTAGCTACATTAATAAAATGCATACATATTACTATTGTATTACTAATAAGGCATTAGTATATTTATAGTTTTCTTGAACAGCAAAGTACTTATAACTCTGAATTTATTAGTTATTTATTAATAATTATTAGACTGTGATACACCTTTTTGTGTAAAAGTCGGCTATTTTCAATTTCGTTTTACTAAAATTTAAATCTAAGTCATTCTTTTTCTAATCATTTCCAAGTGTTTTTGTTTCAAACTCAAACTTTTTCAAACCATACCCAACCAGTTTTGAAACAAAATCACCCGAAAAAAAATTTATAATACTGTGAATTTCCAATGTCACGTTTCCGATTTCAATTGTTAACAATATACCTATATATTGCTGTTACGTACTAAAAATAAAATTGGAATTTCACAATGAATTATAAATTTTAATATTGACGTAATTTTGATTCAAACTTGGTTTGGTTTTTTTGTAAAAGTCGATGAGTTTGAAACAAAAACAGTTGGAGATGATTCGAAAAAGAATAACTGAGAGTCAAATTTTAGTGAGACTGAATTGGAAATTATCGACCTTCGTTAAAAAAAGGTATAGATTTATGCAGTAGGCTCCTGAATGAATACTCTATCAGGATGTGTTGAACTTTAACAAGTTTATGCACACACACAGTGTGATACGGTTCGTAGTACTGATAAGCTTTTGTTAAAAACAATTATTAGATATATACTTATAATTGTACGTAGTATTACAATTTAATAGACAAACATTTTCTTGAAAATCATGCAATTAAATGACGACACAATTTAACACTAATTTCACTCGAAAGCCGAGAAACCTTTGAAGAATCAAATCCATTGTCACCAAAGTTGAAATGAACTTCAATTAACACCAGAACAATTCAACAAAAGCTTAAGTTGCAGGAGATATTCTGCAAAGATATTTTGAACGAAACTTCAAAACTTCTGCAAGTGACTTTTCTACTTTTCCATGAATGCGATTATCAATGTTAAATTGCTTCATCAGATTTCACACCTAAACTGACACGTACTTAAGAAAACTTCTAAGAAACTGTCTTCAATAACTAAAACTGTCAAAACCTGATGAAATTAAGAACTTTCCTGGTAAATGGAAGAAGTTTTGGATATTATATCGACTTCTTTCATTTCAGCTCCCAGCAGTAGATGTTTGAAAGCAACTTTAACAAGGTGACAAAGCAGAAAGACAGATTGTTTTAACTCAGTTAAAAGCAGAATAAAATATGTCCTTTTGGGAATACCATTGTCTTCTCAACTGCTGTTTTATATTCCTTTCATTTTATTTCTATTTTGTAATCAAACTCACGATTAGGTTTTATTTTAAAACATATTTTTTAAAACTGCACTGTAGTAAATGATATGTAACCCCCCATTACATTTACAAAGTTACCCTTACGAAAAGCTCACTCTATTTGGAAAAGAAAGAGTCCCAAAGTACTATGTAACGCAAATTATGTAATATTTCTATAAGACATGATTGATGGATAAAATTTATGTAATGAATGCTTACTCTAACGGGTAGCAGTCATGTACTTTTTATTGATTACATTTTCACCTTGTACACACGTGCGAGTTCTGGTGAATTACTGCTCAATTTATGACAACAAACGAGCAAGATAATGTATGAGGAATAACTAGTACAAAGGGTGTAATGCTTCGCGGATTATACGCTTCGTATCAGGTGTTCACAAAATTTAATAGCAATCAATTATAATTATTCCTGAAATTTGTTAAATTAACTTGTATTCTTAGATAAACATGTGCGTGAACGTAAACTCGTAATTTAAATTCATTTTATGGCTATAATGAGATTTTAAAATGTTTTGCGCCAGCTGTTAAGATTAATGTTTGTATATTCAATATTAGGAGAGTCGAAAAATATGTCGTTAGGTGAATATACCAATACAATAAAATAGAGTCATCAAACGAACTGCACCCAAAATAACAGGCGACCGTTAAAGTTTTGAAAACTAAAATCTGTCTTGGTTCATAGTTCGACAAGGAATAAAAAAACGAATGACTTTAATCGTTCTTGGAAAAATGTAGACTCAAGGGCAGAGTAGAAAATTTATTTCTATGGTTATACAAATCGGTTAACTCCAAAAATAATTACGCTAAATATTGTATAACACGTCAGGGATGGGCATCAATTCAATAAATTTTAAATCAGGGAACGATTTTTGAAAAAAAGTCAAATAAAAGGTTATTACAATCAATTTAGTACTTCATATTTAATTTATTTTAAGATATTTGTAAATAAATATTTGTTATTTGGTTCCCCACATTTGAATTTCAAACAATTATTTGTTATTCGATCGTGCGTTATTTGATGGTCAAATAACTATTTATTATTCGATGAATTATTGGCAAATTGTTATTTGTTATGTGATGTGCGTTATTTGAGAATGAAATAATTATTAGTTAATTGATGATTTGTTCGCAATTTAATATTTTTTATTGTTAGTATTCCAAATGAATGGAAAATCTTTCATGTAAACATCGACACATACCAAGGCAGTTAATTTCTCAAGTATATGACATATTTAAACAACGGACTAAAATCGGGTTATGGAACGTGAGAACTCTGTGAAGGGAATGTGGATACGCAAAGACCATGGAGGCGGAGCGGGAAATGGCCCATTATAAAATAAATATCTTGGCATTAAGCGAAAATATGTATATGAAGAGTGTACATCACCCACATCTGAAATGGTGCTACTCTACTCTGGAATGGCAGGTGTAGGCTTGTTACTAACCAAGCTTGCCCGCAATAGCTACTCGAGTGGTCAGCAATATCCGATCGAATTATCATGGCCCAATTTCGGACAGACCGAGCAAGTTGATATAACAACTAAGGAAACCTTATTGGCGGCACCTTTGTCACGTGTGATCTCAACGCTAACATTGGCTCTAACATGCCTAACAAGGGGCTAAAGGACCAAGAGAGACACCTTCAGTGCTATACTTTTCTTACTATTTTTTTCGATATCCTGAATATCTAATACGAAAACATTTGCAATCCTTTCTTGCTTACTTTGTTGGAAATTATTATAACAACCCGAAATAACAAATTCTTCATCATTTCAGTCAATTTTATCTCATTTTTAGTTGTTTTGTGACTCAAATTTCCTTTCCCATATATTACACTAACATACATATGCTTGGAAACGATGCTTTACTGATTTGTGTGCACATATATTCTCCTTCAAGTAATTTGTGCCATTCATTTTAGCTGATTCGTGTCTTAGGTAATAAGAACGCTTGTGGCGAAACTTCGTTGTTTGCTTGTATGTAGTTATTTTACTGCCGGTTTTCTCGGTAACCACTATTACTATTGACTTTCGTAGCTTGGGAAAATAGTGAACCTTAGTTTTTTTAGCGGGAGAGATGTATGTCACCGAACAGTCCATTCCGTTCGGTAGTGTGAGGTTCTTACTTATTAAGAAACATCTCTCCCAGTCTCCCTTAGCGGGGTCCAACTAAGTTACCCGCCTGTCGCCCCTAACTTCGATTTCCTGGGTCACTGCCAGCCTGTCTGCAGAAATTTATGTTATTCCACCATCTCTTTTGTTCTTTTTTGGTTCATGCGTTAATAGTGACCTTTAGCCCTCCTCCGCCGCAGTTAATAATTCCGGGCCATGAAGATTTGCGGCCAAACCCTGGTGCTTGATGCATTACTGAGCTGAGCTGAGATTTTGATGATTCTTTTTTTGTTGGGTAGAATATGTTCATCGATTGGTACCATGTCATAAAAATTGTTGCTAGGGTGGGGGAGGGGGGTGGTGGTGGAACCTAACTTTGTAACGCGTGGCTACATCGGGCCATGGTTCTTTTTTTGTTTTACAGAGTATAATCCCCCATTGCTAATAGGAGAAAAAAATTCGCCTAGGATGGAGGGAGGGGGGGAGGAGTAATCTAACTCTGTAACGCGTGAACTGATTTGGATAATTCTTTTTCTGTTGAGTAGAGTATATTCCGTGGTTGATACCAGAAGAAAAAAATGTTGGGGTGATAGGGTGGGGGTGGAACCTAACTTTGTAACGCGTGGTCCGATTTCGATGGTTCTTTTTCTGTTGTATAGAGTATGATCCCCAATTGCTAATAGGAGAATAATTTGGTCCTATGGTGAAAGGTGTGGGTGGAGGGGAGGGGTAGTCTAACTTCTTAACGCGTGGACCGATTTGGATTATTCTTTTTCTATTGGGTAGAATATGATCCTTGGTTGATACTACGAGAAAATAAATGTTGCTGGGGGGGTGGAACCTAACTTTGTAACACTTAGACCGATTTGGCTGGTTCTTTTGCTGTTATATAGAGTGTGATCACCCAGTGCGAATAGAAGAATAATTGGCCCAAGGTGGGGGGTTGGGTGAGGGGAGGAGTAGTCTAACTTCGTAACGCGTGGACCGATTTGGATATTTCTTTTTCTTTCGGGTAGAGTATGCTCCCTGGTTGATACCACGAGAAAAAAAATTGTTTTTGTGTTTGGGGTGGGAGAAGGTGGGTGGAACCTAACTTTGTAACGCGTGGACCGATTTGGATGGTTCTTTTGCTGTTGTATAGAGTTTGATCCCCCATTGCTAGTAGGAGAATAATTTGGTCCTATGGAGGTGGTGTGGGAGGGGGAGGGGTAGTAACTTCGTAACGCGTGGACCGATTTCGATGATTCCTTTTCCCTTCGGTAGAGTATGTTCCTTGATTGATACCATGAGAAAAGAAGTTTAGTGGAATGGGGGTGGGGTAGGGGGTTAAAACTAAGTTTTAACGCGTGGACCGATTTGGATGGTTCTTTCTACGTTGTATAGAGTCGGAGACACTAAAAAGTGTTTATATCTATTACGACATTTTGAAGTCGTTGCAAATTAAACAAATAAAACAACTACAGAACCACAATTGAAAATAATACATCTTACTACCTGAACGTTGCAGCTTACGGGATCATAAGAAATGACGATTAAATATTTTTGTTGTAGTTTGTTTGGTTTGTTTGATTTGCACCGACTTCAAAATGTTCTAATAGATATAAAATTAAAAATTATTTTATGCTTTTTAGCGCCTTTTGTGAAGTTGGTTCAACTTTTTTTTTTAAAAAACTATTTTATAGGTTTAAAAATTTTTAACGTAGAGTTAGTCCATTTCCAAAAGAATACAATTATCTGTTTCGATTTACATATGAAGGGTCCACGGAAAGAATGAGTTCAGGAGAGCATTTCTAAAGTGTTGAGACTTGTGCAGGTTCATGTGGCTTTGCCGGTTCTTTCCCTGTATGGACATTTTTATCCCATTCTTATAACGGGGATAGGAAGAACATACGTTGGGCCACTAAATGACATAAAAATGTTAGAATCCAAAAATAAAAATAAATTTAACTTTGCACGTTCTTTCTGTGTACCCTTCATATATTTTAAGCATTAAATAAAATTTTTTTTCAAGCCAATTTTTTTTATAAATTAATTTCATTTCAGGTTAGTGTTCTTAAATTAAAATATACTTGTTCTTTGGTTACAAATTACATTTCTGTTTCGACTAGTTTTTGTTTGGTTTGTACTCGATAGTTTAAGTTTACATTTATTTTAGAACAAGTTTAAGTTTACATTTTTCTATTAGCTTTCTAAATTTCTTTTTTCTTAAATTATAATTTATAATTCTCTCAAGGCAAAGGAAGTGGAAAATAGTTTCCTCCTCCTTCTCGTCCATACAGCTTCTACAGAAGTGGTTTCAGAAGATGCCCGGTATCTTCGCGTGTAAGCCTGACCTTTGATAACCCCTGTAATTATACCAAGGTCAGATGTGCCCCACGCAATCAGACACTTGGAGAGCCTGAGATCCAGCTTAGGTCTGGACGAATGGCACGTAGTGCCCGTTTGCCCATCTATGGTTCGCTAGGTTGATTGCCTTCGTGCCAAGAAACAGCTATCTGGCTGGATCTCCAGGGTGGTACCACGTCTAGCAAGCTCGTCTGCCACGCCCTGTGCCCCGGGACCCGCTCAGCCAACTCATTAGTGTGAGCAACAGCTATAAACAATCCAAGATGTCGATAGGACAGATTTTAGGGATAACAAAGCAGCCTGGCTATCTGTAAGGATACAGATGTCTTTTACAGGAAATTCGTTCCCCTTCAACCGAAACAAGGCTTCTTGAATAGCCATGACCTCTGCCTGCAACACACTGCAATAATCCGGAAAACGGAAGGACAGGCTAATGTTCAGTGCTTCTGAGAAAACCCCACCCCACCTTGCCCTGTAGTTTTGAACCGTCCGTGTAAACATGAACGGATTTCCCACAGGGAATTGTGTCGCCATCCCAGTCAATCTGAACCGCTTGACAAAAGAGTAGCTAGTAGTGGTGTAATCAAGATACCGCACTTGGAGCGAAAAGGAGTACAGTATTGAAGAGTGCCCAACTCTAGTATTGGACCACGGAGATGCGGCTGTAAGTCGAACGGCCACATTAGCAGCCATCTGTTTACCCACCAGATCTAATGGAAGTAAATGAAGAAGTATCTCTAGAGCATCGGTAGGAGTGGTCCGCAGTGCCCCGGTGATATAGATGCAGGCCGACCTATGTACTTTCTCAAAACGTTGAGGTAAGTGGCCTTGGCTAGTGATGACCACCAGACAACCACACCATACAAGAGGATTGGCCTAATGACTGCAACATAGAGCCAGTGAGTTAACTTGTGCTGAAAACCCCATTTCCCACCGATGGCCCTCTTGCCGGTGTATAGAGCTACAGTTGCTTTCTTGACCCTTTCATGAATATTAGGCTTCCAGCTATGCTTCCTATTCAGGATGATACCCAGATATTTAGCTTCCTCGGTAAAAGACACGCGGGTGCCATTCAGATACAGAGGGTCAACATGAGGAATTTTATATTTTTTAGTAAAGATAACCATCTCAATCTTGTTAGGGTTACCGCTAAGCCCACACCCCCTCGCCCAATTGGTGAGCTTAGTGAGGGAATTCTGCATAAGATCCCTTAAAACAGGCAGGATTTGCCCGAGATAGCTATAGCGATGTCGTCCGCGTAGGCAAACACTCCACAGCCCGCCCCTTCCAGGATTAGAAGCAGTTTATTCACCACCAGATTCCAAAGAAGAGGAGACAGGACCCCACCTTGCGGTGTGCGCGTACTCACAGTCCTGCTAGCATGAGCCTCTCCCAACATTGAGTTGATAGCCCTGCCATGAAGCATCTGACAAATCAGCGACATAAGATTGGCATTCACACCCAGAGAAGCGAGTGTAACCATGATTTCCCCCGGGATAACATTGTTAAAAACTCCCTCAATGTCCATAAAGGCCACCAAAGTGAACTCCTTGCAATCAGGGGATTTCTCTATAGTGCGCATGAGAGAATGCAGAGCAGACTCTACATACTTTCCTTTACAGTACGCATGCTGGGACGCCGTTAGTAGATGTTGAGGGATACTACAGCGTAGCTGAATGTCAACTTGTATATCAAAAGTTTTGAGAAGAAAATATGATAGACTTATAGGCCTAAAGTCCTTAAGAGTGGCATGTGAGCTTTTGCCCGCCTTAGAAATAAGCACTACCTTAACTCATTTTCACAGTGCCGGGATGTAGGTCAAGTCAAGGCATATACTATACAATGCCATCAGCCACTTCAGTATAAGATCGAAGCTGCGTTGGAGCGCGGCAGGAGCAATACCATCAAGACCCGGGGACTTTAACGGTATGAAACTGTCAAAAGCCCACCGGAGTTTGAACTCCGTAATTAGATCCGCCTGCTCGAGAGAAGTAGGAAGGTTACATAGCGGGAGCATTTCAGCCCCCCGGAGCTTCCTGAAAAATGAGTTTCTAAGAGAATCTCTAGAGATTCTACGCTTGATGAGGTTCAACTACCATCCGCCTTAAGCAGATAGCTAATAATACTTGGATTGGTAGCTAGGATTTTTCTCAGTCTGGAGGCCTCAGAGGTATCCGATATCTTATCGCAGTAGATCCTCCACGATTTCCTCTGAGTTCCTTTTTGTATACAAGGAGTATACGCACTCCTCCGAGTGCGTGTCCCTATTGGCTTTCGCCAGGTTAAAGGTCCTTCTACACTCCGACCTAAGAGACTCTAAGTGCGCATTCCACCACGGAGGTTTCTGTTTGGCCTTGGGTCTCCTAAGGGTACAGGATTGAGCCATGGCTCCATTTAGGAGCATGGTAAGTTTATCAACTAGCCCGTCCAGCTCCTCTTTGTTATTTGGAGGAATAGAAGGGTCAGAAGGCGGGTCTCTCTAAACTATTTTTAAGTTATTAGGTTTCTATTTCATTCCAAGGTAGTTATAACTTCCTTTCACAATTTGCCTGGGCGTAACAATATAGTAGCGTAGTCAAATATTTTTCTCATTACCTCGGAACTCTCATATATATGCTCATGTGATCTCCATAATTGGGACAACTCTTGAAACTCCGAGTTTATTTTATGACATAACTTTGTAACAAGCAAAAATTCCAACGTATTTGCACGAACAGTTCTTCGGGTCGACCAGGGGTATTGAACTTTTTGGTCCAAGGTGTATTTCACAATAGTTATGGTAACCGCTCTTACTTTGAGCAGGTAATTCTTTCTAGAGACATTTTAGCTGCGATCAACTGATCAAATCATATAGTAATTTTTAGGCGTAAATACTACACATTATTTTTATTTATATTTTTGTTTATCCAAAAATTTACTAAATTAACGAAATTAATTTTATTCGATTGTTTTTAAAATTATATTGTTAATTATTGTTGTAAAACTAATTGTTTATATTTCGATTTACATTATTTATTTATTTTTCTAGCCGTAGTATATAAATACAATAACAAAACTGTAAGTCTTGTTTACAACTCCGAAGTCAATAAATTATTATTAATTATTGCAACTTAATTGGCCCCATTCAATTCCTAAAAGTATCTCGGGATTTTTGGAATTTATCACACTCATCTAACTACATGCCAAATTTCAAGCTCTGGCTCTAATAATTTACAAAATACAACTCCAGATAAACCAGACCTAAAACGATTGAATTATTATTATTATTATTAAGGATTGGATCAAGGACTAACCGCATCCTTAGTCACTGCGACCAATTTGATCTTTTGTGACCTGATCCAGGTTCAGTATTAGGAAGCCCCGTCAATCTTTAGTTCCCTTATCAGACCTAAAATTTTTCTGGGGGCTGCCTTGGCTATATCTGATGTTGATGGGAAAGCCCCACCAATACGGCCGAGGGCCTCACAGTGACAGAGGATATGTTCCGCTGTCTCTTCCTCTTCTAGACAGAATCGACAGGTGTCATCATCAGCCAGCCCTATTTTTTTTAGGTGGTAGCCCAGGTGACAGTGATCAGTTAGAAGTCAAGTTATCAACCTTAAATCTGGTCTGCTGAGTGAGAGCAGCTCTTTCGTTTTCTGTTTTGAGTAGGTTATAAACCTCTTTGCTTGCCTTGACCCTGGGATATTTGCCTAGTGTGAGTGCTTGCATTCGTCCTCCCATGACCGGATGCGCATTGCTATTCGGCTTTTTGAGTAGCCACAGAATAGCTTCGGTCCAATAAACTGAGAATCCCCGCCTTTTTTTGCTAGGAAATCCGCCTTCTCGTTGCCTTCAATGCCCTCGTGCCCTGGTCCCCATGCTAGCGTGATGCTGTTGCTCTGGGCCAGTTCTTTAAGAGCAGTGAGACAGTCCCAGACGATTTTAGACTCAAAGGTGTAGGATCCCAGAGCCTTAAGTGCCGCCTGACTGTCGGACATGATATATATTTTAGCACCGCGTATTAAAACGATTGAATAATATGACGTATTTGTAAAAGAAATCCTAAGTGCTGCTAGCCTGATTTTAGAATGTCCGTGCATTGATTGTCTTTATGCGGTCGATATTGATAGATGCAAGGAACAATTTTCCGCAAATACCTACATAATTCCATTTTTTTAGCTTCATTAACATTCCTATGCAGCAAATTCTTTTATATTTCTGCGGAAAACCACGGAGTCTACAATTTATCGAGCCAAATATTCCAAGTAATGAGAGCTATCACAGTTGAGTTCAGGTTGATTACATTTTCCTTCATTCCTGTCCCAAAAATAACCCTCTTACAGACGGTTTCATCTTTTCTGCGATAGTATGTGTTACCAAAGTAAAAAAATATATAGAAAAAGTAATTTAATGTGGAGGAAATTTAGCGAAGCAAAACTTGATGACACGATTAAATTTTAACATGAATGCTCAGCACATTCAAGCATCCTTAAAAGCTTCGTCAAACTTTTAATTCATTTAATTCATACTTAAAGAGAGAACTATAATCGCATCAGCAGTCCTTTTAACAATCATCTCGTGAATATTAATTTGAAATTGCCCTAAACTGAGTGTATGCGAGATATGCGAAGTTAAATGAAAGCGTACACACAGTGATAATGTCAGAAATTTCAAACCCCCGAATTTATCAACACGATGATATTCAAATCTTTTAATTCAAAAATGTCTATCACAACCAAAAAGCTGTCGTACAACAAGCGCGCTCTAATCTTTTTGAAAGAGACCAATAATTAAAATTGCTGAAGTGATTAATGAGAGCATTCAATTTAGCAATATTTTCATGTCTGCATCCTATTAAGCGAAAACTTTTAAAAAGTATTCACAGACATGAAATTAATTTGCTAAGCTAATCCTTTGAAGCGAATTATCATAACTTGAGGGAATCCATAATGACTACAAAATATGCATTCTGTTTATATTATAGCAGACTAGAGCCTCATAAATCGTAGGATATGGCTCCGGCCAGCAGAGAGGATAATGTTTTTAATTCAAAAATAATTTTGCCTATAGGTGCGAAGTAATTGCTATGTGAATTCTATGGGCATCTCGAAGGAATATTATTTGCTACAACAATACTGTTATTAAAATTATTTGTGTTTTTTTTTTCTTGCTCATCCTCCCTCTGCTTCCTTTTTTATAGTAATTTAATTTATGCTTAGTTTGAGGACTCATGGGGTTAAAGAAGGATTTCAGCCATCTGCTCAATGAACACAGTTTAAAGTTGATTCCGAATCGTCAGATATTACTTCGTAGCTCGCAATGTCCTTTTTTAACAGAAAACAACCAAATTTTGCCGCTGGCGCACAGTGTATAAATGGATCCAACTTACTGAACACGCGTCGGTTTTTGAACTTTGATTCCGATTATTAGAAGCATCCCGTGCGATACCGTGGAATACGATTTTTCATTTATAAGGATTTGATTCGTTTCTAGTTGTGAGGACTTACCTTAACAATCTCCGAAATAGAGCATTGTCAATAGATACATCTAAATGTTGGTGTGTATGATGTGCTTGTAACCTTTAAGCAATTCCGAAATACATTACTGTTTTGCCTAAGGTAAAATAATTGAGAAGCTGCGATTGTCAATATATCCTAGATACCTTGTTAATATCAGATGAAGGGATTTCATGAAATTGATTGAAAACTGAAGTAATCGAGCCTGAGTACATCCATTACATTTAGCATAGAGAGTAAGTCTGGCAATTAGTCATCAGATAGATAGACATTCCATGTCAAGAGTTCATTAACAAAAACATTTTCAGCGACAATTGCTTCGCATGAATGTAGCTCTCCTGCTTCATTTGCATTATTGAGTTCAACAGGGCAAAATAACTGCAGATTCCTCTACGCTTTTAATATAAATTGCTTTTACAATCAGGAGTATGTCTTTCCCCCGGTTAAATGTACATTTCAATGAAAATCAGACATCCTTATTTTCCTGTACTTTAATTCGGGTAATATTAATATGCTTCACGTAAGAATAAAAATTATGTTATAATATGACGCTGTAGATTTATCGTTAACGACATTTGTAAATTTATACATGGAAGTACACAGAAATACACGGAAAGTACACAGAAACACACGGAAGGTATACGGAAAGTACACGGAAAGTACACGAAAATTACACAGAAAGTACTCGTAAGTACACGGAGAGTACACGAAAGTATACGGAAAGTGCATGGAACTACACGGAAAATACACGGAAGTACACGGAAACTACAAGTACTTTCAAGAAGTGTCTGTTCGTTCCGTAAAATTTTTATTAGACTTTCTGTGATGAAGAGGTGTATTAATCAGGCTTTTAGTTGCCTTATTAACCCCCCGCCAGGTTTGTATCTAGAATAGGCTGTGAAAAACTATTTCCAGTAATATGAATATGGAAGTGATTATTTGCACTTATCGTGTACTTATGTGTTCTTCCGAGTAGTCCGTGGAAATGTTGCGTGTACATGGACAAGGCCGATCGGAGTAGACACTTCCTGAAATTAGTACTTGTACTTTCCGTGTACTTCCGTGTACTTTCCGCATACTTTTCGTGTAGATGCGTGTACTTTCCGTGTACTTCCGTGAACTTTCCGTGTACTGCCGTGGACTTTACGTGTACTTCCTTGTTATTTCCATATAATTTCCGTGTACTTTTCGTGTACTTTCCGCGTACTTTCAGTGTATATCGGTGTACTTTCTGTGTATTTCTGTGTACTTTCTGTGTACTTTCCGTGTACTTCCATGTACTTTCCGTGTACTTTCCGTGTACACGGAAAAATAAATAACTTCGTTTTTGCCGAAGTAGAAGATCTCTGTTAAATTTGGATATCTTTAAATTGATTTTTTTTAATGATGTTGCAAGGTTGTTTTCAAGTTGATTGCTGCTGGTTTTGTAATTTTGTTTATAGCAGAAAGCATAGGAATTAGGTATATTGCCGCTTTCTTCTTCTTGGCGAAAGACGATGGGTTGCTGAAAATACTCTCTTCCGATCATTAGCGGAGGATGGTTTGGGTCTTACAGTCATGGCACTGTAATCTCGTTGCCTTCAGGTACGGGCATTCGAGCGAGTGTTCTTTCGCAATGATAACTTAATTTCGCAGCTATAGGTAAGTTCTTTAAGGGATAGCAGCGCAGGGGAACACTACTATCTACTCTCGGTCCGTCCGCCATATCCGCATGACTGGTCCCAGAATCTGATCTCCACGTTTAATACATGCGACAGAATAAGACCAACATTCCAATGACGATGGAATGCACTTGGGTACGGCGAGTACTCAGCAATTCCGATCAGGCTGAATCCTGAATTAGCAGATTCGGTGTTTAGAGTAATGCTCAAGCCCCCACACAACTATACGAATTGGTGGATACGGCACGAGAACGTTTGCCGTCTCTCTACTAGGGAATCTAGCACTGGTGATAAACCCTTTCGTGCTGAATCGACCGCCGCACACCACATTCAGTTCACTCACTTCACATCAGCTGCGCGATCTCTTGGTAAGAGTAAATTATTTAGGTGTTAACATATCGGGCGCACATCTTGGGGTAGATTCGGGAGTAATGGAGATCATAACTAATAGAGTGATCTATAACTATTCCTCCAATTACAGAGACTCTGATGTAGCTTTCAAATTTCTCCATCATAGCGCCGTGCATCTAAACCAGCTGTCACATATCGATCGACGAGTCCGAAGAGCCTGCACGGGTTGTGATGGTGAAGGAAACCTGTTCCACAGATACTTGAGATGCCCACCTTGTGCGAAATCAATAATCCTTTTCCTGATATGTGCCAGCACTAGCTCAACGAGAGGCTCTATATAGAGGGCGTCTGCTTGGGAGCAGCGGTTATTGAAGTAGTTTACCCTCTGGGAACGCTCAGACAATCAAAATCTAATTTGAATTTTTTCTCTGTTTCGGTTAATTTTGTTACTCGTTCTACTCTTTGTTATTCTATTCCACTGGAACTCTTCTTCAGCAAGTCTCTTTAGGCAGGTAGATTTCCCACGCTATGTGAGAGTTCCTTTATAATTCCTGTTTATAAAAAGGGTCATTAAAACTTGGTTAAAAATTATAGGCCAATCGCGAAACTTTCCTGCATACCCAAGTTGTTTGAGTCTGTTATGTATTCACAGCTTGTGGGGCCGTGTAAGGGGCTACTCTCGTCTAATCAACACGGCCTCCTGCCTAGTAAATCGACGACAACTAACCTGCTTGAATTTACCTCCCATAATAATCTCTTCCTTTCAACAGGGTCTCCAGAACGACTGCGTATACAGCAACTTCAGCAAGGCATTTGATAAACTCCCTCACTCTGTGATTATGCTCAAACTTAGAAAGTTTGGTTTCCCGCCTTTAATGCTTGACTGGATCTTTTCGTACTTAAAAGATAGGACATATCGAGTATCTTTTCGTAACACTTTATCTACAGTCATTAGGGCTTCGTCTGGTGTATCTCAGGGAAGCCATCTTGGTCCGCTGCTGTTTATTTTGGCAATTGACGACATTGTCCTCCTGATTAAACACTCAAAAGTCTTTATCTATGCAGACGATATGAAGATTTTCTCTTGCGTTAGAAACAGTTATGATTCTTCCTGCATTCAGGATGATTTAAATACCTTCAATGTGAGGTCATGTCATTCTCTAGGAACCTCAGTCAGTTCGTCTTTGATTATAGCGTTGTGGTTACTACTATCCGTCCTGTGCAGTCCGTTACTGATCTTGATCGATTTCACTCTGTACATAAACTATATTGTGTCTAGGAGTAATTCAGTTCTGAGTTATGTAAAGCTGTGGTCAAGGGGGTTTTCTGATCGGCAGACCTTAACTCACTTGTATTTTTCCTTGGTTAAACCAATTCTATGCATCTTAGGTTTGGTCACCTTGCTTAGCAGAATCGCTCCATTGAGCTAGTGAATGCCTTTACTGACTGGATGCGTGACTCAGAATCAGCCCAGATTGACTTTTTGTACGCGGTTTATAAATTCGCAAAGTTTTTTCAGTGTATTTAGCCAAAAATCAACAGTTTTATTATAAGTAATGTTTCTACTATATTAATAAAAGAGATAATTGTGATATTTTACCGCCAATAAATCCGAATCTTGTGCAATATTTCAAACAATTTCGATAAAGTTATATTATTAAAAGAATATTTAGTTCATATCTTAATAAATTTATTACTTTTATTTCATTTCAGATAATTAATTATTGGAATATACATCTGTCGCTCTTCCAGCTGAGGGAAGTATCTACATTTCCATTTATGTATTGTTATTTCTTTTTTCTTTTTAAGGCTTGTTGTTCAATAATTACCTTTCATTCATTATTCTAGCCACCTGTAATGTCGCACTCAAGTAGAAATATCCCATGCTCGTATCAGCTATTAAGTCAAAAATAGTGCGCTGCAAGTGTACTTCCCAGGTCGACTCGGTCACCATCTTATTCTAATACGTTTTTTAAGTATAAATAATAATTTCCCAGTAAAACTGTTTCGCTTACTTACTCTCAAGCATATAAGCTATCAAAATAAGTAAAAAAAATAAATTTTTGAAACTTGTAGACCAGAAAACCCCATTAAGTCTACCCTGCCCCTAAGTGAACTGGAGGAACGCTGTCTTGTTTAATGTTAATTTATTTGACTTCGTAAGACCGCCTTTTACATATGTACCTAAATATTAATAAATTTTTTTTTTAATGGAAGTCTGCGCCACTGCCCACAATTTAGAGAATTCTCTCTAATTAAATCTCTATAATTACTTCAAAGCGTCAGAATTCTAACACAGGAAAATGTTCTTATTAAAAATTATTCTCTTGCTGCTCGTCCTTCAGCTGGTCCTCTTTTGTAATTAAATTCCGAAAGCTCTCCATTTCAATTTCGAGAGCAGAAGCACTCCACTTCCTGTCTAGATACCTATCCAACTGTCAATTAAATTCTCCGAAAGACAAGTTTAATAAGGAAACTGATATGACAAAAGTGGCTGAACAGAAATTATTTTCTATTTTTTTCCTCGTTGTACAGATATACCCTTCAGTTAGAGGATTTATTAAAATGAAATAAAACGTCTATAAATAAAAGGTAATAGGATACTTCACAAAAAACCAGGACGTATTTTATCACCAGTACTAACTGCTGTACAATTACGCAATAAAAATTATAAACTCTACGGAGAATTCGTTTAAAAGTTGATGTGATATTTGACAATCATAGAAATCCCACATCGAATTAATAAATTTATGATAAGTACCTACAAATGTGGTGGTCATAAACGAAATTCATAAGTAATTAGCATAATATAATCGTCAATTGCGTAAAATTATAGGATTTAACCAAGTTTGCAAATTAAAGGCTTGTCAACCTTAATTTGGTAATGCTTCCGGCGGAATTTATTTGATTATGGCGGTTTAACAGGAATACTCAAAACAATGGAGCACAATTTAGCACAATTATAATGGATAATTTTTGCCATTGTACTTTACATTAATAAAGAATTAATTAGTGCAATAAAAAAGGATTTTTCGCGGAATTAATGCTTTTTTATGTACACGTAAATATATTATGAAACAAAATGAATTATGATCAAACAAAATAAACTACAAATTGTTCAGTTGATTACTTTTTTGATGACAATTTAATTAAAGATTTTCATGAACTCGGTTTTCCATTGAAGTAGTTCGGTTAAATATCACTTACCAAAAATTATACCCTCCTTTTTTCTGTTTTTTTTAAAAATTAAAATACTTTCAAGCATATCACCTTGTGGGCCATCCAGTGGGCCTCTTCACTCGGAATAAAATTCAGTTTCATCACTTAATATCACTTAAAATTAAAACGTTTTTTAATTGTTCAAAAAATAAATTTTTTTTTCAATTGAAAAAAAAAAGTTTAAACATCCACAAGATGTATTATTAATTCTCTACAAAATGCCAAACTTTTTTTACAAGCCTGTATCCTATGTAAAATTTCTTGTAGAATCTAAGGGCTATTTTACAAGAGCGGTTTACTTCCGCCGCGATTTGGATGTTATGCTATTGGATTCAATTTGCACATTTTACAAAAGCAAAAAAAAAACTTTAAACGCCGCAGTGAAACTTGACAAAAAAAGAAGTTCCCACGATGTAATCATAACATGGTGATTCTATCTTAGCTGCACATGGATTTTTTTCAATATTCTATAAGTTAATGAATTGTCCATAGAATAAGTATTAGCTCGATTGGGCGTTCCAAAAATACACGGTCATCGGTCATTTTAGATCCACTTTTTTATAAATTTTGGCAAATTTTTAAAAACCACTTTGGGCATTTTAAATTTTTATTTCGCCACCAATCATTTATTGAGCCAAAAACGATGCGGTACCAAAATTTTATTATTTAGAGGCTCTCTGAGCTAGACGGATTAATTAATTCATTGATTAGTTCGCTTGACAATTTTTCTTCACGTTTAACTTCACTTATTTGGAATTATTACTTCACTGGTTAAAACTCAACAACTCTTTACAGTATCAATCGAATGTAAACTATCCGCGGTATCAATCACGACTAAACCAGGCTGGTACGCAGCCCTTATTGTACTATTCAGTCTAAGTCTAGAAACTTCAGCTACTTAGGTTTAGATGTTTCCGTTATACATTTTCAGCTCACTTATTCACCATCAGATCGACTTCCTTTATTTGACATTCCTTTCCTTGATTTCTGGCCACCTGGGATATGCGCATTAAACAGTTAACTATTTTCGTTTTTATGAACATCCTCAAGCACGTTACACTTCCCCGTCTTAGATCTGTGTTCTCATCGAGAGACAAATACATCTTCTATGGTCTTCCAGCGCCTCATATTTTAACTGTTTGTTCACTTGTCTTCTGGATTTCCATATGCTTCTCGAACCTTAATAAAAATCTTGCAATTCCCAATCCGCAGTTTGCAATTTGCTCTTTCCTTGGCTCGATGTCGGCAAGATACTCTGTCTTCATATAGATTCAATCTTCTCGTCGGTTGAAACATTTGCATTCGTTCCTGTACTCTGCATTTCACGTTCTTCAATCGTTTTTATTTTGTAACCTTTCTTTCTTCATTTTTTCCTCTTGATTAGTCCTTCGTCATTGACGTGATCGGCTTTCTCTCGAAAAACCCCCATCGCTCCGTTTATCTGCACTTGAGCTACACTCTTCTAACAAGTGACCATGAATCTTCCTTCTACAATCACTCTCTAAATGACCTTCTATACTTACGACACTTCAGCGTGGCTATAATACACTTTTCACAACCATCCTTTCTGGTGCCACATCACGTAAGGGTTGATGTGGGTTTTCTTGAACCTTGTTTTGCTGCCTCGTATAAGAGAACGTAAGCCAAAGCGCCAGGTTCTACCCAGCTAGTCGCACTGCTTGTGCAAGTCATGTTCTGCAAGTGATTTGAGAAATGCTTCTCTTGAAACTTTACTGACATAATCCTGACTAAAACTGGGATAGGAAAAATGTCTCAGCCTTCCTATCCCTGCACATAACTGCTGCAACGGGTCTCCAGACTTCTGCGCCCGTCTCCGTAGATAAAGGCGGTATAAATCTTGCATATTGTGGTTGATATAAGTGATCCGTTTCCTTAATTTCTGGCGCATTACACAGTTTAGTATTCCACAACTGGTCCATTTTAAATCCAGTTTGAAATGAAACGTCTTAGGGCATCTAAATGTTTTTTTTCATCAACAATCCATTTTGTGGCCCATAAATAACGCGGTACGGCCCTTTTAGGGTGGGTTTAAAAAATAGAAAGAAGTGCGACCGTTTTTACATTTTTACAGAGCTTTTGCACCCCCTTCTCTAAGGGTGTTGATTTTATTTTTCAATCATTAGTGGAAACTTCAGGATCATGAAATAAAAAAAAATATAGGTTTACTATTTGAAAATGCAAAAAACCCTCGTAGCTTTTGAGTTTTGGGGTACAAAATCGATGGCTGACGAAAAAAAAATTTGAAATGTCCAAAGACATTTTTTCAAGATTTGGCCAAACAAGGGCTAAGAGTTGATCTATAATAAAATGAACCGACTACAAATAATGCAAAAATACCTAATTTTCGATAATTTGCGGTTTTTGCTATTTTTAACGCACATATTTGATTTTTATTTTTATTATATTAGATTATATTAATTAAAGAAAAAAGGTTAGATAATTGTAATTATTTTTATTGTGTACCGCACTTAAATCAATAGATAAGACATTTAGAACAAAATATAGATCATAAACAACTATTCCATTGAAAAAAGCTTCCCCCGACTCGATTTCAAAGACCTTATAGGTATTTAATTAGACCATAAAGTAAAAGCAGGTTTCTTCTTTGGCTGATAGCTAAGTGAAGTTGGATTCTTGCTCTTCTTGTTTTTGTTTCATTTATTTAATCTATCTGTACGCTGCGGTTTTTTCGTGAATTCCTGGAAACTTCCTATTATTTTGCATAAAAAAGACGACATCGCCGTAAACAAGTAAACTACATTTTTAAAAATGTTCGTATCTGTCTGATCATACTCAGTGAGTCTCGTTTATCTCAGTTTTAGTTTAGATTATGTGAACGAGGCCTCAAGAGAAGCATTTATGAATTCACTTCCAGATCGTGAATTGCAGCAAGCAGTGCGATTGTCTGGGAAGAATACAAACACTGAAGCTTTGAGTTGAGATTAAAAAATGATATCGACAGGAGTATCTATAGACAGAGATGCTGGTACGGCGGTGAAAAGGTTATGTGCAGAATGATTGTAAAAGGAAGATTTACGGCCACTTGTCACTGGAGTATAGCTCAACTGAAAGTGCCCACAGCAATAGAGGTTTTTCGAAACCTACCGTATAATCAAGCGGAACGAACGAAGAAAGAAGTTTTGAGGAAAGGACACGAGTTTAGAAGCTGTTGGAAGTGCAGAAAATACTTTTAACTTGGATATGTGATTAATGAGAATGTTTCACAGGACAAAAGGATTGAACTTGTGCGGAAACAACAGACTATGGATCAAGAATTACATGATATTGAGAAGTCAATGAAAACTTTACTGGGAGAAAATCCTGAATCGACTAAGGAGCTAGAAATTTTAAGATTGTGACATTAGCAAGTCAATAACCATTTCAAATATTCTTGCTGAGAAAGATGAGATTTCTACACTAGAACAAAAGTTGAAGGAAGAGCCGCTCTCTTAGTATTACAGGAGCTTCAATTAAGCTATAGGCAACTAAAAGAATAATGTGCAAATGTGAAAATTAAGTGTAAAGAGAACACTAACAATAAGAAATTTGAAATAAGCGACCTTAATTGCTTGTTCAAAGAAAAGAAATCGGAAGGCCGATTGGAGAAACAGTTGAAATCTGAGGAGCAGTTTTCAGAAGGTGCAAAGGCCGATGAAAAATCACCAAAATAGAAGAACGACAGGAAGTCCGTAGAAGAAGCATCTGTATTCCAGCTGGAAAACTATTCAAAACAGTTCTAAGAGGGGGCAGTGTAACGTGCACAAGGTTGCCCATGAAAACGGAAATAGTTAACTGTGTAATTCGTATGTCCCATGTAGACGGAAAACAAGGCAGGAAAATTTCAACTGTAGCAAGTCCTGGACGTCGTCGCTGAGGAGGCCTGGTTAGTTTAATCCTGATTGAGACCGCGAACAGTTTAAATGCGATTGATACTGCAAAGAGTTAGTTATGTTTAAACCAATTAAGTGATAAGTTTAAATAAATGAAGTCAAGCGGTATATTGCGAAGAAAAATTGTTAAGAAAATTGTGCAACGAATTCATTAGTGAAGTGAATAAGAACTGATGACATTTATCATTTAAAATATCAGAGTCTTAATTATCCGCCGAGCCTGAAGAGCATCTATTACGTTACACTATGCTTGTGGGTGTACTGTTACAGTTTTTACTATAGTTAATACTTTGAGCCCTTCAAATTCATTGTTCTCAGACATATTTTTTGTTCCCAGCTCTATCACAAAACTGTTATGTAAAAAAAATGTAATTTGTGTACAATAGGACTCATACCCTGTACTCATCAAATACTTAATTTAGTTTATTATACAATAAATAAAAAGTGTTGAATAATTCTTACGGAGCCCTCAGTGCCTGAGTCCGAATCGTTTTTTACCAGTTTTTTGGCACTTTCTAGCCCTAAAAAATAGAATCCTTATGAAAAGATCAAAAACGCAATCGTGTTTTGAATCCAAAACTGTAGATTTTTTAAAGCTGGAACTTAGTAACCACAGTTTGTGCTAATTATTATTATTTTTCGATTTAGAGTAATAAAACCGGTACTGATAATGTTATCATATACAGGAAAAAAATTAACAAGGACTCATCAAAAAATAAACCTGAACCTTTCCGACTCCTTGCAGCGATTTTGAGAGTTGTGAAAAGTAGGTCTTACAGGTGAGATGAAGGTACTGGAACCCCTGCTTACAGATCGTCACAGAAAGCTAGGGATGAATTTTGCCATAAAAGTACAACATATTTTCCAAAAAAGACTGGGCCAACGTTAACTTTTCAGATACTTTTAGACCGGACGGAAGAGAAAGAAGGGATACCGAAACAAACAAATAATTTAGGGGACTGATAAGTTTAGCGGAGGCAATATCATACTTTGGGGATACATGGTCCGCATCGGGATCGGAATATTTGTCACCAAATTAGAGACACTGTGACGGCACAGTGTTATCTTTCCATTCTGGAAAGAGAGTCAGGAAAATGTGCTTCGTAGGTTGATTTTAGCACGACAATGACCCAAAGCACACAGCCAAAGTAACAAAGGAATAGCTTCAAGGACAAGAATTTAAACTTCGCGATTGGCCACCTCAATCCATAAATTTAAATTCAATAGAGCATCTATGGATGCACTTAAAACGCCAAGTTTCAAATTTTATAACTCGGCCAAGGAAACCGAAGAAATATGTTCCAGAGTTCAATCTTTTCAGGAAGCTCTGCGCCGATATAAGTGGCCTCAGCACCGTATCGCAGTCAGTTGCAGACCAGCGATCGGACGGACCACACCAGCCAGCGAGGGTGCTTTCTAGTTGGTAGTATCGTACAGGCAAGTATATTAATTTGGTAGCCGGCGAGTTCCCCGGCATAGGATACTCTTGAACCGACGAGTTCCCTGGTTGTCTGGTTTACCCTTGCAGCGACGAGTTTCCCGGTGCAAGGCGCTCTCACTCACTCCTATAGCGGCGAGTTCCCCGGTAAAGGACACTCTTGAACCGGCGAGTTTCCCGGTTGTCTCGTTTACCCTTGCAGCGGCGACTTTCCCGGTGCAAAGCACTCTCACTCACTCCTATAACGGCGAATTCCCCGGTAAAGGACACTCTTGAACTGGCGAGTTCCCCGGTTGTCTTGTTTACCTTTGCAGCGGCGATTTTCCCGGTGGAAGACATTCTTTACTCCTGTAGCGGCGAGTTCTCCGGTAAAGCACACTAGTACAACCGGCGAGTTTCCCGGTACGATGCATGATTGTAGCCAGAGTATCCCCTGGCATGTATGTAAGTGATCGTCCCTCTGACCTAGTATTCATAGTTAGGCCTTACTTTGTTTATTCAGAATCACCTGTCTCCGTCTCTTCCCCACAGGGAGGTATTCTTCACCGCCGACAGAGGATTTCGCACCCGAGACAATTCAAACAGCTATCCGTCACCGTCAGAGAAGATCTGCCTGTAGGAGCACCATAACAAAGAAGGAGACACCAGAAAGACGCACGACGAATGCTTAAAGGGAGGTAACACCAGAAACTAGTGCAACGAGTAATTAGATAGAAAATTTATACAAGACCGTAATTTTACAGTGAATATATTCTAGTTATAAGAGAAAGACAAAAGAATCTTGCAAACCCAGTGAACTGAATAACAGACATTGTAGTGGGGTAGTTGCTTTCAGAAGCCCGTGACCCTGGAGCCGGCGAGCTTATCCCTTGGAAGAAACCATTTCTTATGATTAATAAATATCTAATAGCGAAAAAATCCAAGTGAATTAGGGGGATATACCTAGTCATGGAACCGAAATAAAGCGTTTTTGCAGGAATTTTTTTCAGCGAAACTAGTCATGATATAAATTCGTTTTTTATTTTGTTAAATATTATATCCTTCTAAATTTAATTTGTTAAATTCGAGTAAAGAGGTAAAATCAAATGGTGGCGCTCCAACGAAAGGTTTGAGCTGAACTACTGACGGGGACGGACGTGCTCCCCAAAAAATTTTTAAAGCGGTTGCGAAAGCGATCAAATTAAAAAATTTCAAAGTGATAGTGCCATCTTCCCGAAGGGAAGGGCTTTTATGCTCTATTTGAAAGCACAGTCTGGTGAGTCCGTTCCTATTTATTACTATTTTCTTCCATCCAACATTTAATGTAGTACAATCGTGCTGCATTAACTGCGTTTAACGGGTCTCCACTGCTGAGCATTTGGCTGCCTTCGTTGAGATCAAAGTTCAGCACAGCAGGCATAACACTGCTGCTGGCTTTGTTTTCACAGATCCCGTTCGTCAGTCCTTGTGTTTGCCTACGTTTTCGTTTTGTTTTGGGCAAATTAAGACCGGGACTATGCAAAAATTTTTATTTAATTTGTGCAACATTCGTGGCTTGAAAAGTAACCATTTTTTGGTTTACTGCCACTTGATCGCGGAAAATCCGGCAGTTTTTGCACTAAGCGAAACCAAGGTTGTTTCCGATTCTGATATTAATGAGTATCACATTCCTGGTTATCACTTAGTGCCGCTCTTCTCTCCTCAGAGGGGAATCGAGGTTTATATTAGAAATGATGTGCCATTCTCCCATCTCCCTCAATTCTCTTCTACTAATCCAGAATTTAATTATCTCTGGATTAGATTTAAACTCTATCGGCACATTATTCACTTCTGTTTTTTATACCGCAGCCCGAATGTGTCTGACACTGACACTGTGTGCTCCTTCGATAAACTGTCTTCCGATATCGATAAGATTTTGGAATTATCCCCCTCTTCTGAAATCGTTCTTGCTGGAGTGTTCCTGATACTTTCGAGTGTTCCTGATACTTTCGAGCACAACGCGCATCTTTTAGATCTATTTCTAACATCGCATCCAGAAAAATACTCGGTTTCGGTGACGTCTCCCTTGGATAATTCGGGCCATTGTCTAATCTCCGCCCAATTCTCCATCTCCTCTCTGACAACCACTAACCTAAACTCCACCAAAAGATTAGTTAGTGCGGCATTATAAAAATGCTGATTGGGCGGGACTTAATAAATTTCTCAGAGAGCTGGATTGGTCTGATTGCTTTTCTATGAAGGACGTTAACAGAAGCACCGATTATATCTTGAACATCCTTTGGTTTGGAATGCATCGCTTTATTCCTCATAGCTTCAAGAACATCAAACCAACTAACACCAATTGGTTCAATAATGACTGTTTCGCAGCTATTAAAAAGAAGGAAGCAGCCTTCCAGGCATATAAATTGTGCCCTTCAGAGGAATTGAGACGTATCTATAGAGATGCTCGGAACCAGACCAGACCATCAGACGGAAGGTATTTTCTACTCAAAAGGGTAGTAAGGGCTTCTGGTCTCTAGTAAAAACCGTAAAGAACAATTTCACCTGTTCGTCAACACCACCACTCATTTATAACGGGAATGTTTTTACTGACTCATTGGACAAGGCCAACCTGTTTGCTGCTAATTTTGCTGCTAACTCGTACTTGCCACCTTCATCGCAGCCACTTCCATCTCCATCACAGTGCACTAGTAGGCAAAAGCCGCTACACTTTCGCACTCGGGATGTTTTTAGAGTACTTTCGAAACTCGACGTGTCCAAAGCTACTGGGCCTGATGCTTTCTCGCCCCTTGTTTTAAAATGCTGCGCCTCTGCTTTGGCTAAACCTCTGCGCAAACTTTTTCACCTGTCATATTCAACAGGAATATTTCCAAGTGTATGGAAACTTGCTCATGTCCAGCCGATACTTAAAAAAGGAGAGGCATGCGACCCCTCTAACTACAGACCAATTGCACTAACCTCGATCATATCCAAAGTTTTTGAATCACTCATCAACTCTCAGTTGTTGAAATATCTAGAAAATAACCATCTTATCAACGATTGCCAGTACGGTTTCCGCGCTGGCCGCTCAACCGGAGACTTACTAACGGCTCTAACGGAGCGTTGGAATCATTATCTCCATAATTTCGGTGAATCCAAAATCGTCGCTCTTGATATATCAAAGGCTTTTGATAGAGTCTGGCATGCTGCCCTTTTAGCCAAACTTCAAACATTTGGTGTGCACCCTACCCTCATTAAATGGATAGAGATCTTTTTGTCAGGCCGTTCAGTCCGTGTAGTAATTGACGGAGTTACATCTGATTCCTACGAAATAAATGCCGGTGTACCTCAGGGTTCAGTTCTTTCACCAACCTTATTTCTTCTTTTTATTAATGATCTATTATCCCTTACTCTCAATCCTATTCATAGTTTTGCCGACGACAGCACCCTTGATTTCGCGTACTCATTTGATTCTGTAATGAATTCACGTGGAAATGCTACAGAAGTCAATCGGGAACGCATGTTTAGATCATTAAACAAAGACATTTGCAATCGCTAAAAGTACGATGAAATGTTTGGGTTTTCTACAGAGATGTAAGAAATATTTCACCCCACCCGACTTAGCCTTGATCTACAAGTCCCACATTAGGCCTAGACTTGAATATAATTCCCATATTTGGGCAGGGGCAGGACACACCGCATTGTCTGCGTTAGACAAAGTTCAGCCTAAGGCTGTTAAACTTATTGGCGATTCCTCAATCTCTGAGGGCCTTGACTCTCTGCAGCATTGACGGAATGTCGGTTGTCTCTCACTTTTTTATCGCTATTTCCATGGCCATTGTTCTAACGAAATTGCTAGCCTGATTCCTTGTAGACTCATTACACCGCGCGATACAAGATCTACAAGTCACTCCCACCCCTATACTCTCCGGGTCAAATTTGGACGTACCGTCAAATTTCGGGAATCTTTTCTTAGCAGAACAACACGAATGTGGAACAGTTTACCATCTTCTGTTTTTCCCTCGTCTTATGAGCCTGAAACTTTCAAACGGTGCGTACATCGACACCTCCTTCACTCAACCTCCTAACCCATTTCCCCCAACCTGAATTCCTTTCCTGCCAAGGCTGTGCTTTAGCATCATAGGGCATCCCCTGAGCTTTGGCAACATCATATATAAAAAAAAAACCGTTTCCCCGCGACCCCTTTTTTTAAAGGGGTGTATATATTCTTTATATATGTATATCGACTGTACGTGAACTACCGATTAAAAATATTTTATTTTTAACAATTGGCGTAACTTTAATCAATTAAGTGGAAAATTTACGTTACCATTTTTATATGTAAAGAACATTAAAATCGGTTCGGTGGTTCTTGAGATATTTGGAACACCGCAATGCCCTTTAAAAAAGGGGATCGCAGGGAAACGGGTACAGTGCTCTCATTTGTTTTCCTTTTTTTATCAAAATTTTAAAAAATTAGAGTCAAAAAGAAGTATTATTAAATTAAATAAAAATCGAATTTATATAGTTAATGGTTTTGTTTAAAAAAATCCTAAAAGAAACTCTTATTTTCGAAAACAATACGAGTTATATTCTCTTAGAGGTTGCTTAAGCAGCTTTAATACATTGAATATGATTGTTAAAAAACCGAAGGTCACATTGTTTTTTTCAGCACAGTATAAATTGATTTATTTTAAGTTTGTTTATTTGCCATAATATTTTGAATTTTAATATAATCTTATTTGTTTTGGTTTAATAGGAATATTGAATTACACAACTTCTTTCGTTAAAATTTTTTTCTGTGATGGGTCACATTTTGCAAACTTTAGGTTTGGTCTAGTTACGTCCTTTTTGAAGGAATACCGATTTCAAGTAAAATGTAATCATTTTCCTCTTCACAAGAACCCTCTTTTATCCTATCTTTATTGCTTTACATGTAGACCTTTTCAACTCAACAACAACAGTCCCTTAAAATTGAGTTCCAAATACTACAGATATCATAGAGAACCTATAAAATGCGTAAGCCTAACATACCTCAAGCAATAAACTTTCAAAGTTACGGTCATGTAAGGATATCTATAAGATTTCCTTTAGGGCTTCCCAATTTCGTTTTTGTTATCAGGTATGTCCTGTTTCCATCTAACTAAGGTAAATTTCCATATACTCGCTTGCTTAGGAAAACAATATTATGAATTTTGGAGATATTGAGATTGAAGAACACGTAACACGTGAATAGGGTATGAATAACCAATAAGGGAGATAAGTATCTTTATAAGCGGATCAGAGATAATTATTTGTAAGATATTCAAAACCCAACTATAAATAATTTTGTTCGTGTTACGATTTTAAGGTTAAGTAGTATTTTTTTATAAAAGCACATTCTGTTTGCC
Source organism: Leptarthrus brevirostris (assembly GCA_964036015.1). Classification (NCBI taxonomy): domain Eukaryota; kingdom Metazoa; phylum Arthropoda; class Insecta; order Diptera; family Asilidae; genus Leptarthrus; species Leptarthrus brevirostris. The sequence goes on from OZ038372.1 coordinate 126,693,429, forward strand.
GTTTGTCATTAGTCATTTACAGTTTTGATTATATTAGTTTAATATCAATTTTAATCTAATTTTTCATCTCATGAGCATTTACATGTAATTATATGCTTGGGTGGAAGGAGGTTTTTAGAAGATATAAAGTGTCAGCTAATTTAATGGCAATAATTTTGAATCTGTCCTTATACATACATATACATTTGACTGATTTAAATTTACTCGAGGTGTTTTTCTGGCCGCCATCAGGCGATTCCGGAAGTTTGATTCGAGAGATGAAAATCCCCACAAGCATTTTCAAATAAAAAAACAACATTTATAGGTAAAAATCTTGTTTTAATGGGATTGTCAAGGAAAGGGCAATCAACCATGTTGAGCCATCGGCCATATTAGATTTAGAGCAATATTAATTATACTATATTGCATTGTCATCAGATCTCCATACGTATGCAAAATTTAAGCTCAATCGACTATCGAGCACTACAGGTACTACTATACTACATAAACGGACTGAAACGAAAAAGTGGATACTGGGATATGAAAGGATATTGCCTAATTGACGAAGAGGGGTATTGTCTCGGAGTTTCCCAAGGTTAAGAGAAACCGGTCGGAAAAGACCTTGAAATGAGATCGAGACGAGTCGCAGGACAATTAGGAATGTATTCGGTTAAAGTTTGGAGAGTTATTCATCCAGCAGGGTGTTGTTCATATCATCATATTCCTGTCAAAGGACTACTGCAAGGAGATTCCGAGAGAAGGATAAAATTTTGCATTTAGCTTCTGGAATGTGACATAGAGAACGGGGCGCTTCTGAATCGAATTCTGTGAACGAATGAATCGCAGTTCACCGGGAATGGTATCACGAACTTCCACATGGTCATATAGGATAAGGTGACCTCCTTCAAACGCAAATTCTGTGCCAGTGTTTGGGCTGGTATAATCGATACCATTTTAATAAGTGCATTCATTTTGACACAAGTATTTAATAGCCAAATTTATGCGGACATTTTGGAGAATACATTGCCAGAATGAAAAATTTCCTGACCAATGGCATGGACGAGGTGCACAATACTACGTTCAATTGTAATAAATTTTGAATTGAATAAAAAGCATTTTAGAGTTAATATGAGTTTAATTTCTTTAAATTGCAAATTTTTATAATATGTCCCAAAAGACTTTCTACGTATAAATTTCTACATCCTTCCTCTACCTGGACATGTACCTTTTTGGGAAGGTTATAAGATGGGCAATTTAATGAAGATTAAAAACAGGTGTAACGTAATGGCACCAAATTCCGACCGCCTAAGGTTTGACTAGATATCATTATTTTTACTGGATTAATAAAAAGATTTATTTTAATTGTGCTAAGGGTTTCTAGAAGAGAAAACGATTCTTAACCATAATAAATTAATCCCGAAAACACTAGCCATTGTTGGACAAGGACCCTAATTCCGTCCACTATCTTGCACTGATCCTAATACCGACCACTTATGTTCCTAATTCCGACCACTCGAATTTTCGAGGAAATAAAGTGGAATATTTTTAAATGTTATCAGGAACTCTGGAACTCTTTAAAATACATCGAAAAAAAATGTCAGAACTCTTTTTTGCGAAGAAAGCGGCGCTGCGTGAAGTTAGCGCCGGATTTTTTCTCTTATGAGTTCTACCTGTAATTTTCCAGAACTATTCCAAATTTCTATAAGGAAATCCAGAACTCTTGCGAATCTACTCTTATAATAATTTTTCAAAGAAAGCGGCGCTAACTTCACACGAGTTCACATCCCTACTTTTTAAAAGTAAAACTGAAAATTGTTATCTTAGAACCAAGAGCAAAAATATGTGGTCGGTATATTGTAAATTTTACAACCTCTAATTCCGACCACTCTATTTTAGTATTATAGTTAAATCATATTTTTACTAATAAAAATGAATTTATATTTAGTTTTTGCATAGAAATTTATTAAATAACTAAGTGGTCGGATTTAGGTAGCCGGTCGGAATTCGGTGCCATTACGTTATTAATGACGTGAGTTTCGGAAAAAGTGTTAACAAATTCAGAATTTTACGTAATTGAAAAACATTTTTTTGACTTTTGGAAGTGACTGCACCTACAATGATACATAAAATTTAGATCAGCATTGTTAACAAAGGCCATTGGGATTGTAGTTTTTTGGCGTGACTATGCGTTCAGTAGATCAGAAGTTAAAAATGAAATATTGATGTGCATACGATGAAAATTGCGAATTTATGAATCACCCTGTAACTCCTGACATTTCTTATAAGAAGTTCATCTGTTAGTTCTTTTTGCTCAATTAAAGAGTTTGTGACACTCCTTTCCGAGGGAAGTTACTTCCGCCGACCATCTTGGAGGTCTTGCCTTACTTCTCAGATTACGGTCGGGTAAAGATATTGTTGAGGATCTGTCTAGAGTGGATGCTAGGCTGGGCAGAGTATGTTCACCGATTGGTACCATGCCAAAAGAAATTTTCGGTGGAATGTGATGGGAGTGGGGCGTAATGCGTGGACCGTTTTGGGTGGGTTTTTTTTTTGAATAGAATATGATTCCCCATTCGGTAACATGAGGATAAATTGTACCTAGGCTGCGCAATTTAGAAGAGTACTATTGTCTCTATGAGTAAACAATTTACCTTTGTAAGAGGGGCGACTGATTTGGAAGATTCATTTGTTGCTGAAGAACGTATCTTCCTGTATTATCACAAAGCGAAGGACCTGGCTTCGTAAGGCGTGGAATGATTTTGATGATTTCATTCGGTTGTACAGAATGTGTTTCCTTATAGGTAAATGATAAAAAGTGTTGCACCTAGAGTGATTACTAGTAGAGAAGAGAGCAATCCCCTTAGTTCGTAGTTCGTGCTTCTATTTGCTGATTCTATTTTGTCGTAAACAGTACGTCGAGTAGCATAACTAAAGATACGAGAAAGTGAAAAATAAAATGGGCTTAAAAAAGTTTAATTGACTTCACAAAAAGCGCTAAAAACCATAAAATTATACTTAATTTTAAAGCCACTACATATTGAAGGAGGTGCAAATTCAACAAACAACATACTAAAAAATCCCACGATATCATAAGGAAGAAGGATTAAATTCTTTGGTTACCATTATTTTGTTTGTTTAATTTTGACCGACTTAAAAATGTCGTAGTAAATATAAAATTCAATATTATTTTATCTAGTAATGCCTACTTCGTATACGTAAAAGAGCTTATATACCTGTAAATTGAGTCCTCAAACCCTGTTTCTGAAAACTCGAAGAGGAAATTCGTATACACTCCTCCCATGGAATTGTGTATGAAGTCGTAGGTCGAGGTAGGTAGAGCATCGCCCCCCCCCTATGAGAGGATGGTAGGGGGATATGCCGTGATTCGATGATCTTCCACAGTTCCTTGACTTTGACGCTAATGGAGCCGAAGCCATAGATTATGACGCTACTGCATTCGTCCGAAGGGGCCAGGAATTTCTAATTTAGGATAATAATAGCCTTTCTTGATGTACCGTTCTTTACCCGGACTGCCTCCCAATCTTCAGAGAGTTTCGCTGGGATCCAGGTTGTAGCCGTTGTAATATTGGGGATCTAGCCCACTAGATCATCCTCAATTGAAGTTCCCAGTCAGACTTTCCTTAATGCTATAATGTTATAAAGCTACTGAGACTTTTGGTCGACGCATTCGATGAGATTAATATGTTCTTGGAACCATCCAGCTCTTTGTCAGAAGAGTCGGTTCCAGGGTTCATCGAGAAAACACCCTTACAGACCTTCGGCAACGCAATGTTTACCAACTGTCAATTACTCGGTTAAATGGTTCCATTGTCGCAATTTACGTCTATGACCTCTCATCGCTATAACACTTGAAGAAAAGAAACCTTCTTTTAAGCCGCTTCCATTTTGTGAAAAGCACAAACAACGGCTGCGCACAACGATAGCTGCATTCATATTGATATAAAAACAATTTCACTTTTTATTTTAAGATAAAATTTCAGCGCGACAATGCGGAAGGAGTTATTTACCAACCATCACATCGCAGATAATATCTTTGTAAATTTTTTAATAAATTTGGTATAAAAATATTTCTTTTCTAATGCTACTAATTATTCTTTTGGAAAAAATTCGCAAAATTCTTAAAAAATGTCTGTGACAGTCGCGTTGCCCTTACAACATTATTAAAGTTATTACCCCGAAAGTGACACGTAGTTAATAAGAGTTAGCATTTTCCAAATTACATATAATACGTTGTCTTTAAGAATTTGTAATGGATCCATACTCCTGAGTTATATAGTATCCTTAGATATTCTTCCAAGAACAAATCGTCACCAAATATAAACTTTAAGTTCAAACCGTAATTTAATAGTACTTCAACCACAATATTTCCAACGTGGATTCGGTGGACTATTTATAATCGTGGAAGAATGTGGATTCGGTGGACTATTTATAATCATGGAAGAAATCCTTGGAGTTCTGGCTGTGATTGTAGAATTTAAATTATCCTCACTTTTCCTTGAATATTATTTCGTTTCTACTTTCTAGTCTTGTCTAAAATTTACTCAATGCCTAAGAATTTTACACCACAAATGGGAACCACAAGTTTAAACAAAGTCAACTCAATTCAACTTGTCGATTTCTCCAAGCATTGGTTGAAACCGGTCATTCAAATACATTTCGAATCGAAGAAACCAGATTTCGATTCCCCAAAATTACTTTATCTTTGCACCGTGAATAATTCAAGAGGAAAGTTCTCAATATCCTCGAACTCATAGTCAATTTCAAATCTAATCCGATTAGGAGAAAGTGCTCTTCAGCTAAGAATTCTTATCAGAAACAACAATGCATTTACACATGACTGAATCTATTTAAGTAGATTAGAAGCTTTCGCCATGCCACCCTCTTTTCATCTTCAATTGCAAGTGGTGAATCAATAGCTGGGTGAACTGTCACTACTTTTTGGGATTCCAGAGACGCTATAAAATGTTTTTTTTTTACAAAGGTACGTGAGAAAAATTTTGAAATATTACAATTTCGAAAGGATCAATAATTAAAGTGACTTATTTTAAGTGGACCTAGGATTGGCAACTTAAATAATGTTGTCGTTGCAATTGTGTCCCTATTCTGGTGATAAATCTTCGAAGTTTCTTACGTAGAACAAGATGCGGAAGCTATAAACAACCACAAAGTGACTATTTGAAAATTAATGCAAACTTTGCATGATTAATCATCATCTTGGTTCCATTTGCCAGATTTCAATCAAGCTTGGATCTGTGCTTTATTGGTTTAACTTTTAATGAAACCCCTTTCAATATGTTTCTGGAGGCTGTTTGTGAATTTATTAAGTGGAAAATTACTTGGCACAACTCCAAAGTCCTGACTCAAGAAATTAATCACAATCACACCATTTCATCTTTATGGCAAGCTTCACAAGAAACTTGTTAAGGTAATTCAAAGGACGCTTACTAAGGACATTTTCCAGTTAATGTCTTCCTTCTTATTTAATTGCTTTCAGACTTGATGTGTTTCCAAGAATCTTTTAAACGCTGTCCTAATTGTTAATTGCAATTAATTTTCATTAAAAGTGTGGACTTTTACTTAGCAGAGTATGATTTTGCAATTAGTCTGTAAAACTGACTTAATGACAGTGAAAGGTTCTATGACGTGGAGGAATTTTCTAAAAGGTACATAATTTATGTATGTGCTATGTCAGAGTAATCAGAAATCTAATGGAAAATTTACGTACAATACATTCGTTTGTCCATGATTGCGTTACTGTTTTTAAATCTAGGTCAATTAGAACCTTTGCGAACAGAGAAAATTTTTAAAAATTGGGTTTTATTAAAAATTTGAATCTTCATTCAAGACTATGAAATTATTGAAACTTTATGTTGCAGTAGAGCATTTAAGCTCTCAATTTTTTTTTAATCTACAGAGTAATAAAAATTTCAGCAAAGGTCTCCGCTGCCAGACAAAAAATATTCCTTACTACATAGTTTCACAAATTCGGTTTTTTCATTTCAGCTGCTTATAATTTTAATATAATAATTTCGTTACATTTGTTGTTGGATTTGTGATGTGATGTGTGCGGATTTTTATCATTAATTTCATTGTTTTCTTGTTTGATTCTTGCTTTGTTTTATGCTTGTTGATCCGGTGTGACAATTGAGGCTGGTGTTTTATCTTTGGAACACTTGCACTTTTTGAATAGTGAAAATTTTAGTTGACTTGCTCTTAGTTTCTGCTTGACAGATCTCATGATCTCTCATCTAAGGTATCTTTTTTTCAGCTGGTTTCGATGACCTTCGGACATATCAGAGCGGACCTTGTCTCCTGGCAGACTGCTGTTAATAGGAACTCCGATCTGCTTAGTACCATTTCCTCAGATGTTGGGAGTCTGCTGTCGCGTGCTATTCGCCTCTGTTGTTTCTGGTGCATCCGTCTTGCCTGTTGCCGATGTCCCTCGGCATGATGACTCTAAGCGACATTCTGGGTCACGTTGTAGACGTCGGCGTCCTAGGGCACCCAATGGCCCTGTTAGCCAATCTCCCATCGATGATCCTTCGGCGGAACCAGCGAAACCTCCTATTGCGGCTGCTGTTCATGCTGCTAGGCCTCCTACGAACTTAACTGCCAAAGGACGCGGTGCCACTGCGTTCGCTTGTACTTCTTCTACTCCTCCACCCCCCTTGCAACGGACCCAGCTGGGAACATATCTCCCAGCTCCCCTCAGTCTAATCCTGAACCACCGCGCTCCTATTTTGTTTCCCGACTTGATCCATCGACTTCTGTTGACCACGTTATTGGCTACGTGAGAGAGAGGAGTGGTGCTAAAGACTCTGCACTACTCCGTTTTCAACTTCTAGGATCTCGTCATTCGCAAGAACTCATGTCTTCTTTTAAGTTGACATCATCGCCAGAGCTTTTTGAGATAATGTCTGCTCCCGATTTCAGGCCCGAAAATATCATTGCACACTAGTTTGGGACTCGTCTTGGGGTCGCGGGAAGCACTTAAACTAGAACCACTACTAGCAACCAAAAAAACTACGTACGCTATCCCTTTACTACCAAAATGTAAGGGTATTAAGAACAAGCCAGTTAATTCAGGCTTTTCTTGCCTGTTGTTTTACGTCGTCATCGGTCTGACCGAGCCCTGCCTTCATAGTCGTTTTAATGATGCACACATTTTTGACGAGTTCTATCAGATTTTCCATAAGGATAGATACTCTGACTCCATGGCTCGTGTTGGCGACGTGTTGGTTGCATGAAAATCGCATTAGTATTGCGGCGTGGTTGATATACCTGCTCTTTCCGACACGCTCACAATCGAGCTCTAAGCTCTTAAGATATCTCTGGGGAAGATGCATATTTTCCTGCTTTGTTGTTATGTCCCTCCCAACTTGACAAACTATGGGTAGACGGTCATAGTCTCTTTGACATTTTAATTATTAGTTTAGATTTTCTTAATAATATGACGAACCCGACGTTTCCGTGTTTTAGGATAGGATTTATGATCTGTTTAATTCATGTGTATCACTTGAACGGTCGAGATCATCCTCTCATTCTCCCGCGTGGAACTATGGATTCTTAAGAATAAACAAAATAGGTTATGGAAAAGCTATTTACGCTGTAGAAGCACGTCTGTTTATTGTGATTTCGTTTATTGTCATGACAGCTTTTTAGCGTTATCATCATCTTTATACAGGGAATACTTTTATAATGTTCGCGATAACTTGCATAATGATCCTCGTACCTTTTTTAAATTTAAATATGAAGAAGAAAACTGATAATTATCCATCTACAATGTGGAACAATGGATCCTCTAGTTGCAGCGCGCTTGATATTGCCGATAACTTTGCATTGTTTTTTGAGGGCGCCTTTTCATCAGGCAACTTTTTGCCTTCGCTGGAAGAGTTTAGTCATATCCAGGACCGTCCAGCTGCCTCCATTGCTTTTCCCATTATATTCTCACACTTATTTTCAATCACAAATGTTCACCGTTTTATTCACTTCACTTAATTAGTTCGTTTCACAATTTACTTTTTACGTTTTCTTCACAATACACAGTTGCACTTTACTTAATTCTTCACTGGTTAAAATACGACTATACAATATTAAAATTAATTCTTCAGTTAAATAAACAATTGATCCAATCCTAAACTATCTTTAATAAATTCTCGCAGGATAATCTATCTCAGATGGTCTTCTAAGACCACGGCATTCAACGGCATTTTTTTAAGAATAGAGATCAAATACTAATCCAGTCATAAGCAGGTAGTGAAAATGTAAGTAAACGAATATTTTTGCAGTATAACTCGAATAAGAGATTGGTTAACACGGGATAACATATCTTATCCCAACAAGTACGTTTTTTTTAACTTTAATACTAGTTTAACTGGTTATATCTTAACTCATTTTACATTACAGAATTCCTGCTAATAGTTTTAAGAAAATTGATTTTCAAATTTTCGGAAAAGAAAATCAATTTTTTCATTCTAAAGGGAAATATCTTGAAAATTTGCCATATTTTTTATTTTTGGGTTTAAAATAGTGGCTAATGTGTTCTCTTTCAATGGCAACTAAAACCGCACAAAAATTTTTTACTATTCTCAACTTATATCACCAAACGTCCTCCTAAGAAAAAACTCTACCTAGAAATACCTAGATCTACCAGATCTCTCATTTTTGGCACACGCGCTTTGAAACACCCTTCGTGGAAAGCACATAACATTCTTTCTGAGAATTTTTTTACTTTCAGGGGAAAAAATTTATCATGTCTTCTCTTTTGTAGAGTTTTTTATTTATTATCTTCAAGATATTTAATATTTCAAAAAAGGATTTTTTCGCAGCATATCTATCTCTTCATAGTTTCGGTGAAAACTGTACATAACAGAGTGTAAAAACCATTAATAATTTTCGTCGAAAAACAACTTAATTAAAACTGGTGGGCGGTTTTCTTATAAAAAATTATATATATCATGATGAAAATATGAGAACCTAGGAGCAACAATAACTATAGTATTTATTTTACAATGTCAGTTCATTGACTCACCTTTAAAAATAAGCACAACTTTTAAAATAAGACCGCCAGCCAAAATGAAGTCTGTTAATAAATTAAACCTTATAGTCACGGACAACGAATGCCAACTTTGAAAACAAAACATATTTCAAGATCGACAATATTAGATTAACGCATCAAGTAGTTATAAACTAAGTTAATTGAAAGTTCTGAACAATAGCTTACAGAGAAAATTTAAAAATAGTCATTTTTAGTATAAAATGTTAAAAAAGGAGAAGAAAAAAATAGGAAAGAAAAATTTAAGAGTCAAGAGGTTGTTGTTGAACCCTCAACCTAAAAAACAAATAGGTTAAAGGTTTTACACCAAAATATATGTATGTCTTACCTGTACTAATACCATATCCCAGCATCCTTCTCAAATTCAAATTCAATTCATCTTCCCAAAGGTCCTCCTCAATAAATTAACAAACGAGTCGTTTGATTTAGACCGATTTTGGTGTAATTATTAACATTTTCTACATTTCTATTTATTAATTACACAGGCCTGAGAGATGTTACCACCTAAAAAAGATATTTGAGCAAACTCAGCGGCATTTGAAAGAGGAATACATGTACTATAAGATCACAAAAATTACTTCGGAAACAACTATTCATTGTCCAGGGGCCGTTTGCGCTGAAGATATATTCCAAACAGTTCATTTTGCAATATATAATTTTACAAAAGCAATATATCCCAATTGAGGAAAATGACAAAATGACCATTAACAAAACGACATTTTCCAAAAAGATGTTTGTAAAGTGCCCTTCGGCAAATAACAAATGTGTATGTCAAGAAAATTACATATCTGTCATTTAAACAAGTTTTGTTATGGAGCTTGTGGCTCCTGTAACCCCTTGAGGGCATGAGCCGGAGAAAAACTTCACCCGATTCGACATCGTCGGTGGAACTCGAACCTGGCACCTCCGGACTGGTAGGTCGGCACGTTATCAAACTGAGTATCTTTAAATTTGAAATGCAGGAATTTTTTTGATTCAAATAAATCCTAATGATATTTTTAAGTGCAGAGGTAAGAATGTTATAATAAGAAAAATACGATTCTTGCTAGTAGATGTGTCAGTAATGTCTAAAGTTTTTACCTATATAACAAATAAAAAATCACATTCTTCATATTCGGATAGTTAGCCCAAGACTCTTTTTATTCGTTCATCTTTTAAATAAAATCTATTTTTTAGAACCACATTCATCCTTTTCAATTTTATCTAAAACAAAAAAAATATATTTTTTAATGCAGTGAAAATTCGGACGAAGTCTAAGTGATTATACAGATAAAATTATGGATTATATTTTGTTAAGATTAAGCATAATTTTTATTGCAGAAATACTGTTATCTAACGAATCGCAGATCCTAAATTATTCAATGTTTTGGAAAAGGACAACGATGCTGTCATTGAACTAAAAAAAATAAATAAAACGATGGAAGTTATGGTAAATTGGCTTATACCTGCATTGGGTTCTGCGATACCCCGGTAATTTAACGACTTTAAAAAATTTTATTATTAAGAGAAGGGTTAAGGAAGGATCGTTTGCATGCCGTCAAATCGTGGAGAGTCATCTGTGCGGGACAGGGTTCGTAATCAATAAAATTAACTTAAAATAAAGAATTTTTTTTAACAGTTCAAAAAATATTTGTTCTTTTTTATTATTTTCACGAAAATCAAGAATATTTATGTATAAAATCTCTCATTCAAATAACGAATTATTAACTCCCTACGGAATTACATACTATTTAAAGAAATTCCTTTGGATTTAAGTAATTACGTGAAAACTAACTTAACGATTTCGATTGAATTTTTGGAAGAAATCTCCGAATATAAGAAATTAATGAATTACATTTTATTTTATTATAACATGAAATTATAATTAAAATAATACAAATAGTAATTAAATGATAACTTAAATTTAACCGGTCATAAATAATGCAAATCTCTAAGTAAAAGTATTAAGGAGGCAGTCTAGTGTAGGGACAAGAAAGGGTTTATTTTTTAGAATTTTGTACACAATTGTTTTCAATCAATCGGCCGAGTAGTTTACTCGGAACCCTGTACGCCAATTCGAAAAAAATTGTTTAGAGAAAACGCATTAAAGGTTTTTGAAAAACCGATGTTATTTAGGATACCGTACATCAGAATGAAAATAACAAATCTTTATAAGATCACTTTGTTTTCCGTCTGTCTACCCGTCAAGATCCTTTTTCTCAGGAACCGCTAAAGATCTCAAGTTGAAATCAATACCAAATACAAAACAGCCTAATAGTCCTGTAAGAAGTTTATAACTCCATGCAATAATGAGGATGCGACCTTTCAAAGTGTATTTTCATACTGACGTCTAACTCAATTAATGAATGACACATCAGAACCTATAGTAGAATCTTGAAATTTGACACGAAGGAAAATCTCGTAGCACAAATACAGAAAAAATTTCGAAAATCATTAATTTATAATTCTCCGTGGAATAACTACTTAACAAACTGAATTTGGAGGTTTCTTTTATGCACGCCCCTCACTAAGCTCACCCCGTATTTATTTATACGGCACAAAAGTACAGTTAGCAGTTTAACTTCGTAACGCGTAGACCGATTTGGTTGATTTTCATTTGGTTGCACAGAGTATGTTCCCCGATAGGTACCATGTCAAAAAAACTTCTGGTGGAGCGGGGAGGGGGAGAAACATAACATCGTAATGCATGGACCGATTTGAATGATTTTTTGTTATTGTATAGTGTATGATCGCCCAATGCCAATAATGAAAAAATATGTTCCTAGGGTGGGGAGAGGGAGGGTAGTCTAACTTCGAAATGCGTGGACCGTTTTGAACGATTCTTTTTCTGATTTTTTCCCCCATTGGTACCGCGAAACAATTTTAAACGGTGGGGTTGTAGCGCGGGAGGGGTTAGATGTCAACTTCCTAATGCCTAGACCAATTTGAATGATTCTTTTTATGTTATAGGTGGGGAGGAGGGTTGGGGTTGATGTGTAGAATATTTTGCCCCACTGTAACGAAGACAAAAATTTATGGGGTGGGGCGGGTACCCAATTTCTTAATGCATGGTCCTATTTGGCTGATTGTAACTACGAGGAAAAATTTTGACCTACGGTTGGGGGGGGGGGGGGGGAGGAGTACGCGTGGACCAATTTAAATAAATTTGTATGCACTCTCTTGTTTTCAGACAAAAATCGTGTTTTGTGGTGAGAGTTTGAGGAGGGGCGCCCCCCTAGCACCGTAAGGCATAGACTGATTTTGAGGATTTTAATTCTGTTGTACAGAATACGTTTTCTAATTGATAAATGATAAAAGTTTTGCACCTAGAGTGATGATTCTCTCTTGCTCTCTATACAGCAACGGCGGCGCACTACAGCCATGGTAAGAATTTTGTACCCAAGGTGAGGGTATGAAAGGGTAACCGGGAATAATTTCGTAATATGTTGGCGTATTTGGATAATTCGGTTTCCTTTCTTTAGAGTGCACTACTTCTGCAACTTTTCAAATGCTTTGAGTCGTATATATGAAGGCACAAAAAAGTGAAAAATAAAATAGTTTTTAAAAATAGTAGTTGAACCGGCTTCACGAAAAGCGCTGGAAAGCATAAAATAAGTTTTAATTTTATGTCTATTATGTGATTTTGAAGTCGGTGAAAATTAAACAATCAAAACAACTAGGTACCCAATCACAATCGAAGATACTAAATAAACTACCTAAACGTTTCGACTCACGGGATCATAACGAAAGACAATTAAATACGTTTATTTGTTTAATTTGAACCGATTTCAAAATGTCGTAGTAGATATAAAATTAAAAATTATGTTATGCTTTTTAGCGGTTTTTGTAAAGTCGGTTCAACTTTTTTTAAGAAAAACTATGTTATGTATCCCAGTTGTTTTGCGTACCTTCCTCAATTCCTGGCGGTTGAGCAAATGACGTATGACAGCTGATATCTATTTATTTTTCTCGATTTTTAGACCTGTTACGCTAATATGCTCCCTAAACAACTTCCGAAGAAAAATTAAAAGCAAAACTTTAAAATATAATAATCATCAAATTACAAATTATGAAATTGGTTAGAACCCACAAGAAAAGCAACCAAATGTGAAGAACAAAAAAGGCATTAGAAGAATGGGTAATTCCATTGAAAGTGATTCTGAAGTGATCTCCGCAGATTTTTATGAAACTTTGGTAACTGAAACTATGTTAGGATAGGATAATGTGTGTAAATTATTTTCGTCCAATGTTTTTTCTTTTAGCGCTTTAAAAATTTGAAAAATGCTTGAAATTTGTCAATTCTTGCTGTGTTTAAAAATTCGTATGTTTTACAATTTGTCGACTAGAATAATCGTTGAGGTGTTATTTGAAAGGTAAACCTTCAAGCATTATAAGAAAAATACTTGTGGAGCCCTGCAAAGGTTAAAAGGATATTAAGGATCCCGATTTCGTCTTTTACCCTTTATATTTTAAAAAACCTATCCTGGTTTTTTTTAATTTTTTTACTATCTCTTTAATAATATGTTTTCTAGGTTTAATCATAATTTCAACTTGGGACATAATTGGGATGATAATAAAATGCATTTTTATATATGCCTGCCTTCTTAAAAACACTTTGAGCTTCAGGTTCTCTCCCGACTATATTTACTATGTCAGATTGTTTGAATATTTTATTTAGAAATAGTACCCTGCATTTATTGAGTAGGTATATATAAATGATTTTACCTGCGGTTAATGAGAGTATACACATTGTAATTTAAAAAAACTTGTAAAGACGTGATGTGTAAAGACAATGATGATGTACCCGTCTGTATCTTGAACAGTTCAGGCAATAAATAATAAAAATAAGCTAAAATAATAAATAAAAAAAAAATATTATTTTAGCTCATGGTACTCATTCTGTTTGTGTGTGTACAATTCATCAGAATACAAAGCTTATGCTTGAAGGGATTGGAATTAGTCAATTAACTGCAGAATAAAGTGTGCATATTACATATTATAAGACATGCTTAGCTATTCCTAAATGAAATCCTCCGAATATACAATGTCTGTAAGGTAATGGTACTGAATGTCCAGGTTATTCAAAACTGAAGGACTTCCATGAATATACGTATATATGTACGTTTGAAAATTTTTTTTTCTAAAATGTAACTTATAGACAGTCGACTGACCGTGCAAAACTGGAAGTAAAGTTAGAATCACTTGATGAGTTCTACCAAAATCTTATTGAAATAATGCCAAAATTAAGTCTACATTCATTTATAACAGATCAACACAACAAATATTCTCAAGAAGGCAAATCTCCCCTACAATGTGAAGACATTTTAGTCATATTGGACTTTTCAGAGAATTATTCGTTCATTATTCAGGACCAAGTTCAAGGATTTCATTGAAGTACTGACCAAGCAACTACTCACCCTTTCGCAATTTACTTCCGAAACAAAAATACTTTAGAATTAGAACATACAAATTTAGTAATTATAAGTGATTGTTTAAAACATGATTTTCAAACTGAATGCTTATCATTTTTAAAAGATAGATTTAATGTCATCATGATGTGCTGCACAATATAAAAATAAAAAGAACTTTTATAATTTCAGTTTGCACGAAGAACAACATGGAATAGATGCTGAGTGGAATTTTTTGCTACTTTACATGGGAAAAATGTTTTTGATGGGCTTAGAGGTACACTGAAGCGCCTTGCAACAAAGGAAAGCCTTCAAAGACCTTATAATAATCAGATAAGTAGCCCTCAGTTATTATTTGAGTGGGCTAAAGGTAATTTACAAAATATGAACTTCGTACTTATCTCTACTGAGTCATATAAAGACGAAGAGGTTAAAATAAAACAAAGTCTTTTAAAATTAACTCCACTACCATCAACTCGAAAAATGCACCAAATTAGGTATAATAAAAGCAAAAAATTTTTAATAAAAATACAGATAATTTAATAAGTCATAAACGCAGTGTAGTTTCATTTGTAAACGTTACATACCTAATATCCGAACAAGTGAAGCGTGAAGTTAATTTCGATATCTATACTCACATTAACCGCAGGTAAAATCATTTATATATACCTACTCAATAAAAGCAGGGTACTTTTTCTAAATAAAATATTCAAACAATCTTACATAGTAAATATAGTCGGGAGAGAACCTGAAGCTCAAAGTTTTTTAAGAAGGCAGGCATATATAAAAATGCATTTTATTATCATCCCAATTATGTCCCAAGTTGAAATTATGATTAAACCTAGAAAACATATTATTAAAGAGATAGTAAAAAAATTAAAAAAAAACCAGGATAGGTTTTTTAAAATATAAAGGGTAAAAGACGAAATCGGGATCCTTAATATCCTTTTAACCTTTGCAGGGCTCCACAAGTATTTTTCTTATAATGCTTGAAGGTTTACCTTTCAAATAACAACTCAACGATTATTCTAGTCGACAAATTGTAAAACATACGCAAGAAACACAGCAAGAATTGACAAATTTCAAGCTTTTTTCAAATTTTTAAAGCGCTATAACTTCTAAAAGAAAAAACATTGGACGAAAATAATTTACACACATTATCCCTAACATAGCTTCAGTTACCAAAGTTTCATAAAAATCTGCGGAGGTCACTTCAGGAATTTTCCCAAAATTTGTCGAATTTCAGTGGAATTACCCGAATGGGAGACTAAATTTACTACGAAATCTTGGACTAGTAAAACTAAGTAAATCCCATCAGATCTTGAACAATCTTAATAGTTTACCCTAATTGCCATTAAACAATTTTATGAAAAGCCTTACTTTAGACAGCTTTTCATCAAAAGGGCAATTAATCCTTTAACTCATCACACAAAACAATGCATTTTTATTTATGAATCCTTTTCATGTTCATTATTTTAAATTATTTAACATGACACATACATCCAAAGAGGCACTCCACTAACCGCAACCTGTTTTGTTTGTAGAGATTCAGGGACGTACAACTTTGCCCACATTTCACATTTAATCCCAAAAAGCAGAATAATCCCCTGAAAGCAACTCAAATAAGGCAATTTAGTCCCTGAAAATGAAAGCAAAAAATTTGGCGACCTTAATTAAAGAGGTGGCGACAACTCAAGGCCGCTACGGTGGGGGAAATCAACGTTATTGTTTTATTTCTGAATGATGAATAGGAAATGTTGTGAGAGGAGTGTTTTGCCTTGAAAATTTTCCCGCACCGCTGAAAATTTTATGTCTGCTTTGTAAGCAGAAACAAAGCTGCACTCATTTTTTGCAAATTACAGGAAGGCAGTATTTAATGTAGAACTCCTCCGGCTAAAGATAATTCAGCATTTTCTTTGTCAACTTTTAGCATTTCTATTTAGGGCTACATTTACATTACAGTGGATGCGGTTTCATTGAAATCAGTTGAATCCTGCTCGAGTAAAAAACTCACGATTTCACAGAAATTCAAATTTAATTTTTATGCTTGGCTGCACAGCACAATTTAAGTTATTTTTTTCTCATAATTTACATAGGCAATGGTTTGGGTCGGCAAATGCGAACCCATTCTTTTCGCAATCGAATCGAATGAAGTGGTATCAATGGAAAGAGGGACGTCTAGGTAAATAGGTTTAGATAGTTTCACAGGAAACTATCTTAAATTTAGTGAGTAAGAGCGCTAAATGTATCTACTGCAACGTAGCGGGTGGACCGATTTTGATATACATATGTACATCTTTTTTGTTGGGTAGAATAGTTCCCCAATTAGAACAATGTGAAAAATATTGTTGGTAATGTTGGGGGTGGAAACTAACTTCGCAATGCGTAGAACAATTTAGATAGTTCTTTTTTGTTCTTATTATAACCTAAACTAAATTACAAAAAACGCTCGCTGCACACCTATAATGCTACCTCCGAGAGTCGAGCAAATACACGCTTCCTGAATACTCTAACCGAGCCCAATCGCTAAACATCAAAGGGGAGGGAGTTTCATAATCCGAAAACCTGGAGGGGTAGATTGAATTACCAAGGGTATAAAAAGGTAAGTTAAGTGCTTCAAGTAATCTTATTTGGGTTGAAATTGGAAGCAATGAAGCAATGAGTGTACCATATACTTTAGCCAATAAAGCTGTGACGTGATCACAGCATGTCAAGTTCTCATTGAGCCAAATTCCCAGATTTTTAGATATAGAAAGGCGAGCCAGTGGCATTTGATCCAGTGTAATAGAGGAAAATCCGAGACATTTGTGTCCGGCTTAGCAATGATCATATAATTGGATTTTGCCGGATTTAAGCTCAAATCGTTGTTTCTTGACGACCTATAAATACGATCCAAATCATCATTCAATCTCCTTGCATAATATTCGGTCAATCCAACGGGTCTGGTCATATAGAGCTGAACATAATCAGCATACATGTGAATGTGTGAGTCTTGAATGACAGTTGGCAGATCATTAATATATAGGGTGTTTCAGATCTGACGTGCCAAAATGAGTCGGGTGATAGATCTCAACTAGACAAACTAAAAATTGTATGGCAGGAAGGGCAATCTCAACCGTTTGGAAGTTACAGGGTGATTCATAAATTTCAGTTTTTCATGGTATGCACATTACTCTTTTATTTTTATCTATTGATCTACCCAACACAGCCACATCAAACAAACGCTAAAAACAACTATCCAAATAACCTTTCCAAAAATATCAACACTACTGATCTAACTCCTACCATTGCACGTACAGTTCCAAAAGTGAAAAAATGGTTTGTGATTACCTAAAATTCAGAATTTTCAAAATTTTCTCCGAAATTCATGTAATTAGTACACCTTTTTTTTATTTTTATTGGAATGCCTATCTTACAACCTTTCGAAAAAGGTGCAACATGGCAAGGTAGACACAGGGTTAGAAAAACTGCATCCTTAGAAATCCCTGAGTACCTTATTATTTTATTGCACTTTATTTAGGAAATTCTTTAAATAAACAAAATTTTTAAGATAAAGAGTCAAAAATGTTTGTTTTGGGTTAAAAGGTAATTAATTTTAATTATTGCTGCAAAAAAGTTATAAAAATGTAAGTGTAATTTTTTTTTTTAGATATTAGCATGTGTTAGCCAGAATTCACATCCTTGTATCCTGGCGTTCTGTTACTCGTACCTGATGGAAATTTTACTATAAAAAAAGATCAGTCAGCAAAAATACGTATCATAGTTGAAAAAAAAATCAATAAGTACTGGGGTTTTAAGCAAAAATGATTAAAAAATAGTAAAATTTACATTTGAGGAATACGCGGATATTATTTACATTTATGGTGAAGTAGACGGAAATGAGAGAGCGACTGTACTGGCATATGAAAGGAGGTTCCCTAATCGGCGAGTACCCCTAAGAGGGGTATTTACACGGACTTTTCAAAGCTTAAGAGAAACAGGAAGTGTAACTTCACACGACATGGAGACTCGACCCGAAACATCGGGCACTTCTGCCGACGTCGAGCACGAAACGACTCGCAAGGCGATTAGGAGTATCGTCATCTAAGGTTTCTAGGGCTATTCATCGAAGGGGATTACGTCCATATCACCATCACCCAGCCCAAGGAAGGAAAATGCGAGAGAAGACTGAAATTTAGCACTTAGCTTCAGGAACGCGACATTGACGACAGAGCGTTTCTGGACCGAATTCTGTGGACAGATGAATGTCAATTCACCAGGAATGATATCACAAATTTCCATAAGCGCCATACCTGGTCGAACACTAACCCACACGGGGCAAAGGTGACTTCATTCCAGCAGATATTCAGTGTCAATGTAAGGGCTGGTATCATCGGAGAAATTTGGTATTGCCATTAATTTTGCCGCAAGTGCTTAATAGTGAAAGTTATGCCGACTTTTTGGAAAATACACTGCCACATCTAGTAGAGTAGAACCCTATGGTTAATCTTAGGGGAATGTTTCGCCAACACGATGGTGTACTAGCGCATATGGTTAACATTGTGAAGGTAATACTAAGTGAAAAATTTCCTAACTGCTGGATTGGACGATTGCACCGATTCCTTGGCCTGCTAGATCCAGACCTTACTCCATTGGACTTTTTCTTACGGAATACGCTTTAAACTGGGACTTAGAAGGAGATTGTTGGCATGCATCCAAAGTGGCGGTGGACGTTTTGAACTTCTTTTCTTACTTAATTGTAATTATTTTTAAATTCAATAAAAAGCATTTTCGAATTAATTTGAGTTTAATTTCTTTAATTTGTTGATTTTAATGTTATTCTCCGATAGGATTTCTTGTATAAATTTTTACATATTTTCTCTAAGTGGACATGGTGCACCTTTTTGTAAAGGTAATAAAATCGCCAATCTAATAAAAATAAAGAAGAATTACATGAATTTCGGAGAGAATTTGGGAATATGCTGACTTTTAGGTAATTGTAATTGTTTGTTTGATGTTGCTATGTTAGGTAAATCAAAAGATAAACATAAAAGAATAATGTGCATATCATGAAAAACTGAAATTTATGAATCACCCTGTAACTCCCAAACACTTAAGATTGTCCCCCCCCCTCCCTGTTCTACAATTTAGTGTGTGTCTATTTGAAATCTATCGACTCATTTTGGCACATGAGATCTGAAACACCCCGTCTAGACTAAACAAAAACGGACCCAGTATAGATCTTTGTGGGACGCCGCATCTAATAATAGCTGCTGAGGATAGCAAATTATTAACTTTAACTTCGTTAACTGCGTTCGTTCTGATAAAAAGCTGTAGATAAGTCTTATAGCAGCACGGTAGATTCCGAAGTTATTTGATAACTTTTTTAGAAGTTTTTTGTGATTAAGGCTAGCAAATGCTTTGGAAAAACCGAGCGAAAAAAGTTAGACAATTTCATTTTTATCAACAGCAAAGCATATATCACTTGTTAACAAGACCGTTTCATAACTGTGGTGTTTGCGATATACTGATTGCCACTGCATGAGAAGTCTGTTTGTTTCTAAGTGAGCAATCAATTGACTACAAATCAACTTTTCCAGTGCTTTAGCGAAATAACAGAGTATACTTATGGGTCGGAAGTCGGACGAGCTATTAGGAGAAGGGTTTTTTGCTATGGGCAATACAACAGCATGCTTCCAGGTACTGGAAAAGAAAGACGTTGTCAAGCAAGCATTATAGATATGCGTTATAATATGCAAGATATGCGGTATTATGACTTTAATAAATTTTCGCGGGATGTTGTCTGATCCAACTGCTTCCGACTTGACACTGTAAAGAGCGCTGTGCACCTCATCGCGATTCACAAATCGGAAACTAAAACTAACGTTGGAATAATCCTCGATTGATATATGTAGGTGAAAAACACTGAGGTAGATGTGCTGTACTAAAATTGCTGTTGAGTATGCCAGGCTGTATAAATATCAAAATCGAATTCAGTCCTTTTGCTATGTACGCGATATTGCCTTAGATTTTGCCAAAGCCTTCTCGAAGACAAGCTATTAACATCAAACTTTTGATTGAAATACTTACGCTTAACTGCCCGGATTTCAGAAGTTACAAGATTACGTACCCTTTTTTATGCGTTACGATGCTCGCGAGATTTTGACCTTATGAGCCGGCGGTAGAGAAACTCCCGCTCCTCAATCAGAGACCGAATTTCATGTGAGAACCAAGGGATGCCTTCTGGCCTAACAATACGCGTGCGCAAATCGCTGAGTAGCAATTGTTGAATAATTCCTAGACAAACTGTTCAAAAACATAAACTCCTTCATCGGTGCTTGGTAGGTAATAAATGTTGGCCCAGGGAAAAGTGAGTCACTTTTAAACAAGACACTGTGCATCAATGGATTTGTAGTCACGAAATGTTATAGCCTCCGGACGAATGCAAATTGAAACGCATAGCACATTAATAAGATGTCACGATCCATAATACTAGGAGGACTCAGTTGATTTTGGGATAAAACTTTCTTGATGTTTGTTGTCAAAATTAGTTCCAGCTGTGGAGGTGAACTGGTATTGAAATAAGTTGATAAGTTATTAACAGCCTTTAAGTAAAGCGAGATGAGCCAATCCTGAAACGAGCTACTATTTGCATTTTGGAGAAGTAAATTGACATTAAAATCACCAAAAACAATTATATCTTGATAGGATTGTGAAAGCCGAGACTAGGTAGATTGCAATTCAGCAGCATTAGTTGCAGAAAAGTAGTTTGGAAGACAATACATGCACACGAGCAAGCACCTGCTATATCCTTGCGTTACCCTACCCCTACACAAACGAAATCTATTCCATCTAACTGGGAAGAATTAACTATTCTCGATTTTAGGCAGTTTCTTACATAGATAGCTACACCACCACCAACACGGTCTGCACGATCGCGGCGGTGCAATTTAAATTCCGGTAGAGACACCGCCTCGGAGGAAACATTACTGCTTAACCAACTTTCACTAATAAAAACCACCTGAAAATCACAATTTTCGAAAATAGATTTCAGTTCATCAATTTTGTTTCTTAGATAACAAAATTTAATCCAATATTCCGGGCGCACAAAACATTAAGAACAACTCCTATCCTATCCGGGCAACATCCCAGGCTACCACTTAAAGAGGCTGCCACTAAAGCAACCATGAATCGTCATCGCGAAATAAGTACAAAAAAAAAACCCTTTTGAATCTACTAAGAACTACGATCTACAAAAATCAGTAAACTTGGAAAAGAAAAACAATTTAGAAAAATTAACTAATTAACTATGCACAGTCTCTTACACACGAACTCCATAGAATTTGCTTCTAGTACAACTTCCTTTAATAAATCCATCGAGGTAACTTTTAACGGCGGACCATCTAACGTCGTGCTACCATGCCGGGTGTAAACAGAGTGTATTGCATTTTGTCCCCGAAGTCTCAGAGCTGTGCATAATATTTTATGATTAAAATTGGTGAGACTCTTAAATTCACTTATCCTGGAGTCAAAACCAAAACCACTCTTGATGTCATTTGACTTGACATGACCATTTGCTCTAAACTTCCCAGACCCAACTTCGTAACGCGTGGACCGATTGTGATAATCCCTTTTTTAATTTATAGAGTATGTTCCCCAGAGGATGAACGTAACGCGTTGGCCGATTTGGATGATCCTCTTTTGTTGTATATAGTATGACCCTCCATTGCTACTATGAGGAAAAATGAGGACAATGTGAAGAGTGGGGGAAGGGAAGAGGTAGTCTAACTTTGTAACGCGTGAACTGATTTCGAGAACTCTGTTTTTGATCTATGTATATGCAGAATATAAATAGGTACATATGTCTATCTTACTGAGAAAGAACCATATCTCTCCATCAAATTAGTCTAAGCGATTGGAAAATAGATTCGAAATTAAATATATGGCTTTTTGTTGATATTTCTCTAATTTAGTTTTCAAAACGGAACGAAAAGATCACTTTTCGCATTGTTTTGCGATGTCGCTTTCCAATTGCATCAAACTTTCTGAAAAATGTTTCCATCGAAAATCGTTCAAATTCATGTTGGAAAACTTTGAAGAGTTGTGATAGTAGTATGGAGGACTAAAAGCTTAGCCTTAGAACACTAATCCTTTATAAAGTTGTTATTAATCCCGTGCTATTAAATCCCTAAAAAGTGTATACGACCTCAAAAAGTGCCAAGAAATGCCGCTTAGCTTTGAACGTCAAACTAGCTGCACATCTTAATCTTACATGAATACCGAAGTATAGTGATATTTCGAGAAACGGTTAAGAGTTTGCGAGCCTTGGCCCACTGATAAGACTCGAAGACAACTCACTGCTAGGCAAGCCGCTCATGCAATCAGGACTGCAAATGAAAAATTGCAAACGGACCACATCTGCCTAATCATGCAGCAGATCTAGCTGTCCTTTGATCTAAAGCGGTCAAAATACCTTCTTATCAGCGATGTTGCGGCTGTCCTTACAAGTCATTGTCTCATGAGCAAAATCACTGACAGACTCGGCGAGAGCTCAATTATATTTGTAGGAGTTGCCAGGATGAGGAAGAAGACGAAACCATTCTGATCTCCTGTGTAACTCTCCGGCACTAGCCAATCAGAGGAGCCCATATCTTGACTCCGTCTTTTTTGTGAACCTAACCGAACAAGGATTTGATGACAATACGGATTTATTTAGATATTAGTTTTGGGACGAGGATCTAGTTTTGATGTTTTTATGCTATGAAAAATGTATAGTGTGTAAAATCTGATGTTATTTAAAAGTTGGAACTAAAAACTGTTAATTTTCAAGACTTGTGTTTGATTAAAGTTTTCTGAGTTTTTACAAGTGAAAAAAGTGAGTTGGCTGAAATTGAAGAAAGTAGTGAATTTATTTATTTTTCATTTATTTTTAGGTACAAAGACAAACATGTTGAACAGTTTTGTTGGGGGACATACGAGTTGATAAGACTCCTCCCTTTGATGTTCCTCTGTTAACTGATTCGTCATAAATTTCCAGTTTTCTCCATAGAGGATATAATGGATTATCTTATTAAAATAGTGGATGATGTGACGTGACCACGAGTTTACCTTTAGTGTAAGCATGTTGTGCGCAGCATAAATATTTGGTTGACTTAAAATGTTTCCTGAGATATAAGTTCAACACTTCCTAGCGTTTTCAATTGAAATAATTAGATAGAATAACACTTCGTGCCACTTTGTGGCACGGTGGAAATGACTCCGTCCGACGCTGCATGTTTTTAGTGATGGAAAGATTTTACCTCTCACGCCACTTTTTCCTCGCTTGTTAAGACCCTGTTGGCCTTAAGGTCTTTCAAGAAGAGTGGAGTTGCCGAAGCATCTTGTAGTCGGTCTCGCATACTCTCTTACGTGCTCCCATGAAAATAAATTTAGAC
Organism: Leptarthrus brevirostris; assembly: GCA_964036015.1. Lineage (NCBI taxonomy): Eukaryota > Metazoa > Arthropoda > Insecta > Diptera > Asilidae > Leptarthrus > Leptarthrus brevirostris. The sequence continues at coordinate 126,717,284 of OZ038372.1, forward strand.
ACGTTGTTCAAGAAATTCTTGACCGGTTGGTTCTACTATAACTCTACATAAGTTACTTACCTATCAGATCGTAGTTAACAAAAGCTCTGTTCTATGTATTATATAACTCTTCCCGAAATCCACAAGGTAGCCATTTGGGTCCATTATTGATTATTCAATTTGTCCCGATATATTAAGATCTTTCGTACCATGTTAATACTTCTGATTGTCTCTGCATTAAATCCGACTTACAGCCTTTTCATAATTGGTTCACTGTAAATTATTTCTCTTTAAACCGATGAGTTAGTGCATATCTGCATGCCTGTCTTTTGAAAAAAAAACCTTCTGAACTTCAATTTAACAAGTAATGAAAAAGCTATAAGAATCTGTGTTTCTGGTTAAATATCCATTTCTCTTTTGAGGATGACCATGATGCCATAAAAAAGGCTTAGTGCGAGTTTCGTTAAGAAGCGTTCAAAGAAATTTAATATCACTCACATTATCAAGCATCTATACCATCTTTTGGCGTATTCTACAATATCAATTCCTTAATGCGATTGATTTAATTAAGCTGTGTTATATTTGTGAGATCCTTGGAACTTTTCTTTTATATTACCACCTTATGCCGAGTGCTTGGACTCCTTCACTTGGGCAAACTGGAGAAAAGATGGTATAACTCAAAAATTTTGTCCCCATTCAATTGTTTGCAGTACTTGATTGATTCTGCTAAGTAATAAAAAGGTACAGATACAGTCATGTTGATAGAAGTCAATAATTTCAATATATCTGTTCCATTTCGCTCCTTAGGAAACCTTGGGTTTTGCAAGTACCTTGTCATCGCACTAAGTGCGGCATACACAAGGTAATCTCATTTATGTCAAGTATGTTTAGTCGCTTCGCTAATCATATGCATTTCCACTTATAAAAGAATCTCATGTGGAATCAGCTGGTTAAAGTTACCTTATCTTTTGCTTCTGCGAACTGGCCTACTTATTTTCTCTTTCTTTTTAACCGACTTAAAAAAAGGAGGACGTTCTCAATTCGACTGTATGTTTTTTTTTGTATGTTTGTTACGCGATCATTCCGCCAATTATGAATTGATTTTGATGATTCTTTTTTTGTTTGGTAGAGTATATTCACCGATAGATGGATCTATGGTTCTTTTTTTAGTTGTACAGAGGATGATCCCCCATTGCTAACAGGAGAAAAAAATTTGGTCTACGGTGGGGGGAGGGGGAGGGATAGTCTAACTTCGTAACGCGTGCACTGATTTGGATGGTTCCTTTGCTGTTGTATAGAATATGATCCCCCATTGCTTATAGGAGGATAATTTGGTTCTATGGTGGGAGAGGGGGAAGGAGAGGGAGGGGGAGAGGGGTAGTATAATTTCGTAACGCTTGGACCAATTTCGATGATTATTTTTGTCTTGGGTAGAGTATGTGCCCCGATTGATACCGCGAGAAAAAAAATTTGTTTTGGTGGAAGGGGGGGGGGGGGGTAGTGGGTTGAATCTAATTTGTTAACGCGTGGACCGATTTGGATGGTTCTTTTTTGTTGTACGGAGTAGAAGAAACTAAAAAGTGAAAAATAAAATAGTTTTTAAACAAAAAAATTGAACCAACTTCACAAAAAGCATTGAAAAGCATAAATTAATGTTTAATTTTATATATATTACGACATATTGAAGTCGGTGCAAATTAAAGAAACAAAACAACTACCCAACCATAATCGAAGATACTATATAAATTTACCTAAATGTTTCAGCTCAAGGGATCATAAAGAAGAACGATTAAATACTTTTGTTGTAGTTTGGTTTGTTTGATTTGCACCAACTTCAATATGTCGTAATAGATATAAAATTAAACATTATTTTATGCTTTTTAGTGCTTTTTGTGAAGTCAGTGCAATTCTATTTTTAAAAACTATTTTTACTGTCTAAATAACTTTATTGTACATCTTCTGCAGTAGAATGAAGTCGTCGGTGTAGCAAGGGATAACGTGAGAACTTTCAACATGAGGTGGGAGGCCCACCAGAGGCAACCAATTGGTGTTTTCTACTGGCAACAGGTTGCTCTAATATGCTACTGAGGGTAACGGAATAATTTCGGTGATTAGGAACCCACCTTGACTCGTAGGTCCCATCATCGAATCTGGGGGAAACTTCACGCGGTATGATGGCTTAGATTTTAGATAGGCGTACTATTTATAGTGGCTTACGAAACCCAATTCATTTTAAGTCTAATACTTTGCCAGTAGTAAAAAACCTAACTTGCGACTTCCACGTTGAAAGCACAGACACATTACTCTTTGCACCACCGATGACACACAGCACTTCTAATTATTGATTACCAACATTACAGTATCAACTTCCCTAGAATTTATCTTCGACGTCGAGACAAATATCTTTCTTAACCTTCTAAACTTGGCCCCGGATAAGTATTTTATAATGGTCTGTAATGTGAGCCATACTTTGGCGTTTTCAACAAGTTGAAACTCTGTGGTTGTCACCACTGCTTTTTGTTACGGAACGGATGTGCCACTTCCATATTGAGAATATCAAGAGGAAGACACTCCTTCCGTGACAGCAAGCAGATGATGTGACACAACAAGAGATGAGTTCCTTAATTTTTAATTAATTACGAAATTTATCTTACCCATCCGGATTTAGATAAATTTGTAATGGTCTAAATAATATCCTCAGAAACTAAAGGTCAAGGAATTCCATCATTTATAAGTCTAGACTTCGGCATATGCGCAAATTGAACTCAGATTGAAACTTTCCCTGAGATGAACAAAAAATAGGAAAACTTCTTCGAAAAATGTAAAAGGTTGTACTGTGTTACTGGTTAAAAACACATTCAGATGAAAAATAAATCCACCATTGAAGTAAAAGCCTATTAGGAATGGTTGGAACAAAAAAAAAAACCTCTGGATAACGGAAAGTAATGTACTATCATCTGCACCTACATCTTATAATGAAACCTTGCTGTAGATATAATGTATTGTATAAGTCCCAGTTATGATAGCTCGGTCATTATTGGTTTAAATGGACTTCTATTGCCTTTACAACATACTTTGCACCCATCTCGTTCGCACGCTTAGTTTCGCGGAATTATCTTATAATATCTAGCTAGATACCAGCACCGGCAATTTTTGGAAGAACTAAAAGTGATTATGAATTCTTTATATAACCTTCAGTCGGCCATTCTAGTATTTTAGACCAAGCTATTAAAATGAAGTTATGAATATCCCTAATGGAAATGTTATGAGTCTAAGTACGTTACTATTATTCTGTTAGTCTTAAGTATTTGTTCCTTTTCATGATACTTATTCAGTAACGTTAGGGAAATGCCTTAGGTATTTGATGCAGTATATCTTTTTTTGTAATAGAATATATGAATATATATTTTTTTTTTTAAACAGAAACATTTCAAATGTATAATCATGCAAAATGCTTATTTAAATTAAACACCGACATTCACTTAGTTATACGAACTTTTACAAGTTGATAGCAAAGCCAATAGTCCGCTGGATAAGCTGACAGATAAAATATAATTCAGTGCTGGCGAAGATGTCCTCAAGATGAAGAAGCTTACAAAAATTATGATAGTCAAGAAAAATGCATTGTTGTAGAAGATAGCAAAAGTTGTCGCCTCATAGTCAGCGACTTCGTTTTTCTTCCAAAGTACACGCTCATCTTTTTCCTTGCGAGTCATTTTCTTATCGTCGGCAAGTTGTCTCATAACCTCATCTTCCCTTTTAACAGCAACCTTGTGTTTTATCGAGAATTTTGTGTTTTTATAAGCGAGAGCCATTAAGTATGTACTTAGGCATGTTACAACAACAAAAAATACTGCACTAGAAATCAAGTCCATGCTATGTATTCTCCAGAAAAGCCAAATTGGAATTGCTGAGACAATAAATGCATTTCCATAGAAAAGTGCTGACGATTTTGTGCTCACATTTCTACTGAAATCCTGAAGTAGAAGCTCCTCTTCCTTAGTGAATCCAGATGAGCCGAGTTTTTGTCCTTTAGGTTGAACCATTTTATATGTTTATTTCACTATTTCGGCGATAACTTAGCAAGTTCCAAAAGAACGTCTTGAACTTGGATGCAGCAAATGAGAGAAAGTCTCATATTGATTATATGAGTTAAACTTCATTTATTACAGGATACTTCCCGTATCCCTTATTCATCATACCCCATGTTGCGGTTTATTTCTTTTTGGTTTTCTTTATTTCAGCATTTATAGGTTGGGCCTGCACCCTAGCCAGGTGCAGGGTTGGTGTACGTAATGAACCATCATATAGTTGAACCATCATATAGGGGGTAGTTCTTTTCCGGTTGTAATTTTCTCGATGGTTCAGTGTGCCCGGGAGTAACAGGTGTCACCTCACCTGTTACTCTCTCTTCTATCTTTCTCCAGTTTTCTTTAGTCTTTGTGGCAAACCTGAAAGAAGGATTTCACAATCCTCACTCGCCACAGGCACGCGAATTTTCAATTATGGTATTGAATAGGATGTCCAAGAACCCGCCCCAAAATCAATGAGCTAAGCTCCTGTGGCAACTTCACTTTGCACACATGAGCACACATTACAGGTCCTTGTGTTTACTAACATTTGACATAAATTTTGGGAATAAATTCAATACGTATTTGTGTCAACTTCAGTTCCATCTAGCATGCTAACACGATAATTGGCAACCAAATGAAATTACAAATTCAATAAAAATGTTTCCAAAATTTCGACTTAAATTGCTAATATTTTACAATTTGGGCCGTAACTGCCATTAACGTCAGAACCGTGTGATAAATTGATTCCAGTGTTACTGTACCAAAACTTAAGGGCTCTTAAGTATTCTTTGCATAAAAGATTATATAGCCATAACCTGACAGTAGAAATCTGCTTACATTTTTCTGCCGGAGCGTAACGTAATAAAATAAATTTATTTCCTCCTCAATTGGATGAATAACTCTTTATAAGCTCCGGATATGACACAAATATGGAAGTCAAATAATGGAGAACAGCATTCTGCAAACTTTAACTGCTAACTGGTGTACACAAGCATAAAGCATAAAATATGCTCTCGAAATTGAATAATATTGACATAAAACGATTTAATGGCGAGATTTACTTGTGAGGATTGAATTTCAATCCATATATGAGGAGAGCAGCATGGATTTTGTCAAGTTGCGTGGAAAAATTAGGGTTACTTCATCGTTTATGAATAACATTAACAAACCAAGCAGAACATCAAATAGGCATTAAAATATTAATTAGAAAGATCTCTATCGGCCGCACCAGTGTAGCTTACTTTACTTTAGAGCGGCCGTCGTTTTAATCACTTTTTAATTGGTTTCATCAAGTCGATCGATTTTCCGCCCTCTCTCGTTTAATTTAATTATAATATTCCGGCGAAATAAGGACCGGTATTGAGAGATAAATTAAAGATATCAGTTGGGCTGGCGGTTTCGTGACCAATTAATTACCTTAGGCTTATTATGATTAAAAGATTCCTAACTAGTAGGTTATGGCCATCAATTCGATAGCTAAGCATTAAAAATTTATGAAGGTATTAGACTTAATTGATGTAAAAGTTTCATTTATTTATTTATGTATCCATCGAGTTTACTTCTAACATAGCCCCCCCCCCCTAAAAGCCAGATTAATACACCTCATCATCCCGGAAAGTCTAAGAAAAATTTGACGGAACGTGTACGCAACACTGCCCCACCCCCTCTCCCCGATAGGTTTGTATATAGAAAAGGCTTTGATAAACTATTACGAGTAATATGAATATGCAAGTGACTTTTAGCACTTATCGTGTACTTTCGTGTATTTCCGTATAGTCCGTGAAATTTGTACTTGTACTTTCCCTGTACTTCCGTGTATTTTCATTGTACTTCGTGTACTTTTCGTGTACTTTCCGTGTACATTTCGTGTACTTCCGTGTACTTTCCGTGTATTTTCGTGTACTTTCCGTCTGATATATTTGGCGTCAAGTTTTGACTGGAATCCGAAGTATCTTGTAAATGGTTTCCATACTTGCACAAAAATAAAACCCGAGGAACGAACATTCCTTTGCATTGAATTTGTAGTGATTAAGCTTACAAAGCCATATTTAGGTTGAAGAGCAAGCATCATCATAGAAAATTTCTTTATAAACACTTCACTTGCTAAGAAAACTACTTTGGTTAGCAATATAAGTGCAAACCGAAAAGAATTACCTAAAATTACGAAGGTAGAAATCTGAGAATTGCACTGAAGAGAAAATAACTCTAACCAATCTGTTTCCTGATTTGATTTTTAAATAAGTAAAAGTGAAAAGTCGAAATGGTAATTGAACAGACCAGGCAATGAGGTAGTAGGCGCATGCAAACCATAGTTTGTGCAATGGTAACGAATATGAAAATAGCTCCAAGTCCTCAAGGAGCGAGACAGAACTTTTTTTGCTTTTCTTTTTTTTATACGATGTGGTCAAATTCCAGGAGACAACCCTTTGATGCATTAGCATGGTTTTGGCCGGAAGGGAATTAGGGTAAGAAAGTGAGGAAACTTGAAAGTCTTATTTTTGCATTGTTGCGAGCTATACAACAGCCCAGAGACAGAGTGCATTATTTTAATTTCTTAATAAAAGCTCATGGGGAGACCTGGTCTTGAATCCGGGACCCATGGCATGGTGGTCGTGGGATTCAACGAATTGATCCAACTCCGTCTCCACAACTGACTATTATTCAAAACACTCAACAATTTAGAGGTATTAATCAACTCCGCAGGCAGTCAAAAGCAAAAATGATCCCAGACCTGTTACGTCTCACTTCCAGAGACTTTAAAGAAACAAAGGAGATCAGAATATGAAGACAGACGGAGAGTCAACCCAGGGAAGGCCACGAAGAGCTAATCTAACAAATCTGCGCTGAACAGCCTCAATGCGTTCAAGCTAAACTGCAAAGAAAGGAGACCTAACTGGACTGCTTTTCTGTAAGATTGGTCTGACGAAAGTACAATTGACGGGCTTCGTAATATAAGGGTCAAAACTTTAACCATCTTTTTGCGAAGTCCAGAGTTGCGTTGGCTTTACTTATAGTAACATCAAAATGATCCTCGAATGATGACATTTCGGAGGACCTTTCCCTGGTTTTATCAAGTCTACTCAATGAAATATCGGCGACAGTAAAATTAAAGTGCAGAGAAAGTAAGTGTATTAATAGGGAGCCATATAGAAGGAGTCTAAGGCAGAGTTTAAAAGAGCATCTATATCGGTGAAATAGATGATCAAGAGCAACGGTTTAAAATGGCTACCCTGAGGTACACCCGAAGAATAGTTAATTTCGCCAGAGAGTTAAAATCAAACACCTTGCGCGCGACCAGGCAAATAAGAACACAACCGGTGGACGAAGACTGAGGGAAACCTCAGAACTGATAGCTTATGAATGAGAACCCTGTGATTAATTTTATCAAAATCCTTACTGAAGTCAGTAAATATGCAATCAACCTGCTTTTCAGCTTCAACGAAGCACAAATTGCAAATGGGTCGATAATTAGAGAACTTGTATTTGTTGCCATTCTAATAGAAGGAATAATTGTAAACAGTTTCCAGGGTTTCGGAAATACACCAAAAGAAATAGGATAAGTTAAATAAATGATTGAGAACAGAAGCCAGAGATATGTTGAAATTTTTTAGCAATTATACAAAAACGCCATTAGGACCGCACGAGAAACTATTAGCCAAGTTCGAGATATACTTTACCGGTAGCGGACGGTAGCTTCGTCAAGAATTAAGTCTTTAGAATGAAAAGAAGTCGGCGGAAGTCCCGTCAAATGAGTAAAATCCTTAAAGCTTATATCACATTTACAAAAACGCAGTCCTAAAGAAATCACCGGAGAGATGAGCGATTGTCAGAGGATCATTTGTTTCAAATTTTCAGAATTGCTTGGGCTCAGTGCCTAGAGTCTGCTTAGTTCTATCTTAAAAGTCGATATAAGGAGGTTCGAGAGTTGACGGAAACTGTGCGCACATCGTGGTTAAATAGTCAAAATCGTTCTGTGAGGTAAAAAATCTCTTGCAGGCCTTGTTTTATTAAGTTTTTAAGTACTTCGTTCACCTGTTGAACCAATGCTGAAATGTCCGCTAATTTCCAAATTAAGAGATGGGAGCACAATTAGCGAAACGAATAAACAAGAAATCATAAAAAGAGCGCACAGAACACCTCCGCCGACAGAAGCATCCAGGTAGTATAGGGAAACTCACGGACAATAGAATTCCTAGGCTAAATATGAGGGCTGATTACTGGCACTAGTACACCAACCTACTTTATACAGCTAAAACAAACGATCAAAATCAGGGTGCGAAGTAAGGGGGACTGCTCCCTTCAGAGTCACTCTAGGGACAACATTTTTTATCATTTAGCTATAGAATTAACCCTTCTAACTCAGAAGGCGCACTTCACAGGCAGAACCCTGGAACCAATTGACCTATTCACCAGAATATAACATATATTGAGGTGAATGAGGCTCCCACAACCCATGCAAAGAAAAATATTAGTAAACAAAAAACCAAAACACGTCAAAAAAAAACAATCAGGGGTGCATTGATAACAGAGATCGTTTAAGCAAATCTTAAGTAAGAGCCAGGTCAAAAATAGGACACAATAGGCACAATAGGATTAATAGGCTCATGCATACCATAGTTAGACCGAGAATGAGCAACATGTAGTAAAGGCAATCTCCTTAACCTATACGGAGCATGCCTATAAGTTACCAAACTTGCAAGAGAGCGAGAATCTATATTCGAGTTCAAAAGCTGGTGAATAAATACTAGGTCAGCAACTCTACGTCGTTCCTCCAACGAGTGCATATTAAGCAATCGGAGGCGATTCTCATAAGGAGGAAGCCTTAATGGATCATTCCACGGGAGAGGTCCCTTGGTGCGAACCTAACAAAGTTCCGCTGCACCGATTCAATGCGTCTAGAATGAACAGCATAGCAAACCTGAGATGCATATTCGAGAATTGGTCTAACTAAAGAAAAAAAAAAGTGAATGAGGGTCTGTCGATCAGAAAACTCCCTTGACCAGCGCTTAACAAAACCCAGGACTGAATTACTCCGAGATACGATATGGTTTATGTGCAGAGTGAAATCGAGTTTTCTGTCTAGCTTTACACCAAGGTCAGTAACGGACTCCACATGACGGATAGTAGTTTCCGCAAAGGTATAATCAAAGACAAGCTGATTGATGATCCTAGAAAAAGACATAACTTCACATTTATCCAGGTTAAGTTGCAGTCCATTTGAGGCACACCAAACCCTGAAGGTATTCAAATCCTCCTGGATGCAGGAAGAATCATAACTGTTTCTAACGCATGAGAAAATCTTCATATCATCAGCGTAGATTAAAACTTTGGAATGCTTAATCAGAGGGACAATGTCGTCAATGGCTAGAATAAACAGCAACGGCCCCAGATGGTGTAGACACAATCAGTCTGGAGACCTTGTTGGAAGGCAGAGATAATGTGGGATGTAAATTCAAGCAGGTTAGTTGTCGTCGATCTACCAGGCAGAAAGCCATGTTGATTAGATAATATTAACCCCTTACATTTATGAGATTAACCCCTTACATTTAACAATAACGTATTCTGTACAACAGTATTAAAATAAACGAAATTGGTTTACGAAAGCTAGGTGCCGCCGCTCCTTCCATCCTCACCGTAAGACATTTGTCATGGTACAAATCAAGCAAGAAACTATATTAAACAATACGGATTAGTCCACACATTAAGAAGTTAGCCTCCCCTCCGCCCCCATCCGAGGTTTTATTTTTTCCTCAAAATAGAAATGTGATGAGCCCGAAACTTTCAAACATACATCGGCACGTCCTTGACTCAACCTCTTATTCCATTTCCCTCGCCTTTAATTGCCTTTCCTATCAAGGCTGTGTGCCCCTGAGCTTTGCCAATATCATATAAAAAATTGTTTGGGCTAAATTAAAAATGGGTAACGCATTTCCATATCCATCACACCAAAAAAAAAAGACTCATCCAAATCGGCCTACGCATTAAGAAGTTGAATCGCGTGAATCCCGTTACGAAATTATGCCCAGTCATACATAAAAAAAACAATAAATACACGCCGAACTTAGATCCTTCCGGTTTTTGGGAAGTCATCTGAAAAGATGGCCTAACCTACGCCAATCTTATCCTATTGTATTTCCTTGCAGGAAGTAACGATTTTTGTTTATTTCTCTCACGACTAACGACTATAATCGCATTTTGGTATTAGTGAAAATAAGAGATACTCCTTATATCGATTGCAACTCGCTTAGAAATTGTTGCTCCGATTGAACTTAGTTCTGAAATTTTTCGTTTACATTGTAAAATTTATGTGATGTTTCCCTTAAGCCAACAAAATACCAGGAAGTCTCCATCTCGAAGCAATTTCTAAATTTGGGTAACAATAAATTCGAAATTATAAGCAAATATACTGCCGAAATTATTAGACGGAGTTGGATCAATTGGTTGAGTGGTACGGTCGCCACGCCATAGTTCTTGGGTTCGAGCCTCAGTCTCCCCGTTAGGTTTAATAAAAATAAAAATCCACTCCATTTCTGGGATGTTGTCTAGCTGGCAGGAATGGACAAATAAGACATTCAACTTCCCTCAATTCCCTTACCCAAACTCCCTACCGGACGGAGCTATGCTAACGCATCATGGGTTTGTCCCTTGGGCTCTGATTCTAGTTCTTGTAACCCCTTGCAAGTGGACCCACAATTTAAAGTGGATTCCAATCCACTAGCATTTTATTTGCAACCCCATGGCCTTTTTATCGCAATCTGTTGTCAGAAGAAGACAACCATGGATCGCCAAAGGTGGCATTCGAACCTGTAAGCATCGAATTTTTAAGCCGACACATTATCACTTTCGACGGCTTTGGCTACATCATAAAAAGAGCAATCTAAGAAGTGTGGTTGATTAAAACGTTGTATTAAAGAAATATTACAAGTACTGTTCCGATTTCATGTCAAAAAATATCACTAGTCATTTGTAACTTGATTTGAAAAACCAATCTATTTTCGATAAGCGCTAACTACCAATTTAACTTTTGTTAATCAACTCTATATTTTTACCTCTTGATGGAGCCACCGTCTCCTAAACTGGTGGTTTGGTGACTTAATTGACTGAACCGTTTTGAAATCTACTCGGCGCTTTAGGGTATATATACTGGCTGAGTGAGATTGACCGCAACGCTATTAGCAGATGCGAATATTGTTCCCTCTCGCATTGTGGGCTTTTGTAATCAAGCTACTGTTTCTCCATGAAAAAACTCCAATTTACAAGCTGAACACAGCTATGAATTACGAGCCTAGCACTTTCGGTTGCATGGCCCATATTTAGGAAAAAACCCCACATAAAATTTAATCATCTCCTTCCTGTAGATGACCCAGTTCCTATTTTCGTTGCAATTTAAATTTTTTCAACCCGGCAACAGCAGTCTCTTAACGTTAAGTTCTGAATACCACAGGTATCCCAGGAAGCTCATAAAGTGTGTGAACCGAGCATACCTCATGCAATAAACTTTGAAAGTTAGAGTCTTCTACGGATATTCGATGAGATTTCCTTAGGGCAGTCCAATTTTCCTTTTTGTTATCTTTTGCATGTCCTCTTTCCATACGATATGCCATAAATTTCCATGCTTAGGTAGGGGAAGAATATTATAGATTTTTGGGAAGATTGCGAATGTCCTAGAAAGGATATAAACTAGCTTTATTGCAAGAGGATATGCTTCTAACTATTTCTTAAGTCTCAGAAAATAAAACCATTGCAAAATTAAAAGAACAGAATAGATAATTTTTTCAGCAGGCAAACATCAAATAATGCGCTATTTTTGCTTTTAACTTATAAGCACTTGTTTTCTAAATGAAATATACTATTTGTTCTTATTCCCTCCTAAAAAGCTTAAGGATAGACTGAAAATCTTTTCAAATTGCGACGTAAATAACATTCTCTTCAGACGATGTAGCCCTTGTGTACGTTTAAATACTTCTATAAATACTTCTATGTGTCTTAGCAATTAAAACGACCAGTGATTCCCCTTCTTACCCCAAAATAGAGATATAGTATGCTTAGTTCTTGCCAAGAGCTTTATTCGTGTTTACATTTGAGCTTAACACCTATTTTGTTGATACATTTGTTCATACATTTGTACATTTGTTTAGCATTGTTGGAGTGGTTCCAAGCAGTGTGGATATCAGAAAATGCCTGTATTAAGGATTAAAGTGAATTTCATATGCCTGATGCTGTCTGAACACTTGTGGTTATCTGGCCATAGAGAGAAATAGTAATGTTTAACATATTCCTTTCACGGTTATTCTGCTTTTAGTTTATAGTCTTTTCAGAGATTGGACTCAGTTGCCCTGAAGTCGCAATTAATGGAAAAAGAGGACTTATTGTTTTGTTCTCGTCAAAGTCTTGCATATCAAAATGTTTCCATTGACTTAATTCTACTTAACCCATTAATGCCTATTGGGTATTTAAATACCCAAAAATACTAGTGTATTTAAAAAAATATATCTGGCGACGAGTAAGAGATATCGCATTAATTCTTTTTCTATTAGAAAGCAGACAGATATAGCTATTAATAATTATTACGAACAAATCGAAATTTTAATATTTACTTGCCTTTTTCCGCAGTCAAATGTCGTGAATTTTCCACAAATAAGAAATTGGCATAAAACTTCCTGTGAAAATTTTAATAATATGAAAATCGGGAAAATCTTTTTAGGCTTGTTAGCCTTTAGTGTGTTCTATCGAATAAAAAAAAACTACCACGATTGCACCAATCCTCGGGCCTCTGGAGATAATTTGCTTTGATGGGTATTTAAATACCCAACAGGCCAAAGTGTGAATAAAATACACATGAAAATTGAAAAACAACTCTTTGAATTTAAAAGTACAAAAATCAAGATTGTTTAATTTAATGAAAATAAAATATAATAAAAAGTAGAATATTATTTAGCCTTTTTGACCTTTTCCATATCACGTGGTACGTTACTATGGTAGTCGGTGAAGCACTTGGGATGCAGAGTCACCTTGCATTTAGTGCAACCAAACTCAGTTTTAGTGCCGCATTGGATACAACGAGCACGTTTTGTCAATTTATCCACAATATGATCAAAGCCATCCATACGCCTGGCCATTTGGAACATGTCACTGACAGGTCGTCCACTTGGAGTACGAACCTCCCGCGGTGTTATCAGAGCTTCCACAACATTCACACGAAAATCAATTTGGCTCATAGGTGTTGAACGTTCATACTTCGCGCAAAAGACATGTAACTTCCATGCGTTTACCATGGCGGCATCGAGTGCATTCGTAAGCAATGGCCAATACCACTTCTTGCCCCGAACTCTAATGCGGTAGTTGCTCATGGCATTGTCAAAAAGGTCAACGCCGCCCATCCGTTGATTATATTCATGAATAAGGAACGGTTGCTCGATTGCTCCCATCTTGCGGTTTTTCCTGTCATAGCGCTTGGCACGACACATTGGCGTATGTCTTAAAAAGTTAGACATTACAGTCACAACCTGAAATGGAGCAATTAAATAATCAATGAAGTAAATCAATTGAAAGATTGAATATGTACCGAGTTATCATTCCAGCGCACAGCGAGCAAGTTATTGTCCCTATCAAATCGAAAATCAGATGTGCCCCGCGGCTGCTTCTTCATTTCTTTGATATTCATTAGAGGAGCACGGTTAATGCGATTATCACGTACAGTTCCGGATGCGAAGTACCCGCTATTATTCAACCGGCACATCAGCTTATGGCTGGTAAAGAAGTTGTCGAAGGTTACGTTGTGATTTCCTGGGGTCTCCAGATGAGACAGCAATTGCAATACAACGTTTTCACCGAGGCCATAATTTGTGTCCTTGTTTGTTGATGCACCGGCATATGGCATGAACTGGTAGCAGTATCCATCGGATGATGCCAAGCACCAGTACTTATAACCAAATCTAATTGGTTTGCCCTTAAGGAACATTTTGCAGGAATGCCGTCCGTAATATGCAATCATTTGCTCGTCGATTGACAAATTTTGTGAAAAAACGCCGAACTGCATAAATTTTCGGTTCATTAGCTCATTGAGTGGGGTCACTTTTGAAAATTTGTCATCTTTGTTCAGGTTCTTATTATCACAAACATGCAAATTCTGTTTGATTCGCTTGAATCTGTCTCTGCTCATAGATTCCTTGATTAATTGGCATCCCAGAGAGGCCCGGTTAGACCAATAGGCGTGAATATTTGGCAAAGTATGGTAGCCAGTGATATACAGAATGCCAAGGAACGTTCTTATTTCCTTTGTCGTCGTAAGAAAACCGGGAACATTATTTTGGCCAGCGTATTCATTCGTAGATTCAACAATAAACTGAATCACTTCATTGTCAACAAAACATTCCCAAAGTTGCAGTGGAGTGTACGAGTCTGTTGAAACGCAAACAAATAGAATTTTAGGTGTGAAATATGCATAAATAAAAAGCATTTCATAGAATAATAAGATATAATACTTACGAATTTTCTCATACAACGCCTTATGTGCATTTATTGTGTCATCGAACGGTTCCCTCTTGAACTCATAATTGTTGCGACGACTCCAATTTGTTTTTTCGCGCTTATCAAACATTGCGCGACGAGTTTGCCGGATGGGGTTACCGCGTGTTGTTGAAGCCTGTAGCTCATCATTTAATTCTCCCTCGTCAATTTCCATTGGCATATCATCGCAACGTGTTTGACAATGCACATTATCGTCGTTGTAATGATACTCGATCTCAAAATGTCCCGCTAATTCACGAGGCAACTCGTTGTCATCGGTGATCAGCTGACGATTATCATCCAATTCTTCAATGTCACTTACATCATCACCCGTATCTGGTGGAGCAATGGTAATATTTATTTCGTCCGCATGGCGACCATTGTCTTCCTTATCGCTCCAACTTTCCACTTCTGCCTCCAATTCTGCGGCCGTCAGCACATTTCGACGTCTAAACATGTTTAACACACTCGCTCAAACTAAAAAAATTGCGAAAAAGCACGAAACACACTAAACTTACAGAGGGCACGAAAGAATATCTACTACACAATATATAAGTTTAACTTCCAAAATGACGAAATAACCAAGCGCGTCAATGGTTTGCGAAATAATGAGAAAAATCTTAAATGCTGCTACCAGCTAATGTTGTCTGACACAAAAGCGCAAATAGGCACATATGTCCGCCAATAATATTCCTTTATTTCTATTCTAAGCAGGCTGTCGTTTATTCAAAAATTCATGTGAACTAGGAACTCATTAAAGCCTGTTGGGTATTTTAATACCCATTTCATATCTCAGGTATGCCTACAGGTAAAAATCTGAAAATTTTATGGCCAACTTCTATGACCTATATAAGCATCCCGATAAAATTTCAAGATAATCCTACGACGGGATCTATGGGCAGGCTTTAATGGGTTAATGATGGAGACATGGATAATATCAAGAAGAGATTGAAGAAAAATATTAAAGTTAATATTACGATGGGCGACCAAAACTTCTTTAGAAAAACATACTTCAATAGTGTTTTGTTCTTACTAAACACAATTTGTTTAATTTAATTAAAGCATAGTGTCCGTCTAGCCTAGCAAATTCTTAATGGTAACCAACTTAGGTTAAGGTTGCTAGGTACAAAGAACGATTTTAAGTACGATTTCCGGGCTAGTTACTTAAATCCTAAATCCTAGCTATCTCATATGAGTACAATTGTACTTTCACCGGAAGAAAATCAATTTTAATTTCCAATGTTTAGAGTGAATTTGCAGCTGCTCAGAGTAGAATTAAATAACCAAATATATCTTTAATGACATATTTAATTTTAATCTTTTATATTATTGTGGAGAAAATGTATTACTGAAATAAAAATTACAAAAAAAGGTTGTTCTCATCTGTAAAATGCCCAGAACATTACAGTAAGCAACGCATATTTGTACCGATAAATATCCACATTTCTGCGATACTCGCTAGTGGCAGAGCACATCGTGTTATGTTTAACGCATCGGAAATTCAGTGCTGCTTAATGTACCTAAAAAAGCCTCCAGCCCACCCTTTAAAATATTTTGGCGGATGGATTGAATATACCCAATTCGCCCACTTTTAATATTTTGGGTTTTACTCTCTGGAGTTTCGACAAAAGGTCCGCTATTTGTACGATCATTGTTCTATCAACATTGCCAGCCTTATTTCTTGTAGACGTATCATAACGCATGATATAATACCTTAATTCTCTCCTACTGAGGCCAACTTTTTTTTTCATAATATAGCCAAAGCCAATGGGACAACCCTATGATGCGTTAGCATGGCTATAGCCGGAAGGGACTTAGGACAAGAGGATGGAGGGAAATTGACTGTCTTGTTTTTGCATTGCTTCAAGCTTGATGTTTTCTTTTATTGCATTTGTATATATGAAAAACTTGTTGGCAGACTGAGGCTCCTGCATCCAAGGCATAGAATGGATGGTTTCTAAAATTGTTACTGACTCGAAAGATTATGGTGACGAGAGTGGACGAGATTTTAGTTTTCATCATTTTATTGTGGAACATTTCTTGAGTTGCTTCAGCTTTTGTGTCGCTCCGAAAAATGTGAATTGTATGATTTATGGGGCTTTCCTCATTCTCTTCTTCCCACATTATTCAGAGATTTTCGTTTTATTCCCAATTTGTTAACTTGTTCAAGGCAAGGGGAATAAGAAGAAAACATATATTCACGGATAAATACATCACATGTCCTCGCTCCCAATTTTCCCACCGATATTCCGGCGGGACCGAGATTTTATCTCGCCGATTTGCGGATTGCGACGAGAGCAATATCGCCTTCACCTTGACGAGACTAGGACTGAGATATTCCAAAGTCTCGGTCTTGTCTGGGTGCCGTGAAGCTCTAAGTGTAATGAACATCATGATGATTTCAATTGTGCCTAATACGTTCCCTTATTGGTACCACAATGAAATTTTTGAACGTAGGATGAGGTTGTGGAGAATAATAAAATTAACCCTTCTATCTCAGAAGGCGCACTTCTCAGGCAGAAGCCTAGAATCAATTGACCTATTCGCCGGAATATAACAATATATTGAGGCGAATTGGGCTCCAACACCAGAATGCAATAAACATAAGTAAACAAAAGCTAAAACACGCCCACACAGGGGAGCACGGACGAGAATGCTTCAGCAAATCCTTCGTAAGAGTCAGGTCAAAAACAGGACACATATTCTCTACGCATGCGATTTATAGGCTCATGCATACCATAGTTAGACCGACAATGAACAGCATGCAGTCAAGGCAATCTCCTTAAGGGGGTCCTCTACTCTCGAGGCCTGAAATTGAGCGGTTTTTTGGGGAATAAATTGCGAAGGATCTACTGAATACATGTAAACATTTTTTTTTTCATTTCAAAGATACATGTTTTGACTTTTCAATTTTACTTTTGAAGATGAAAAAAAAAATAACTCTCCGCTTAAGCAAAGTTGTGACCAATTGGCTAATCTGTAATCTGAAAATTGATATTCTTTATAATCATAGTTACGTTGGCTATGTTTTCCCGAGACAGATTTTTTTTATTTTGCAATTTGTAAAAGTTATGCAACAATTTGAAAAATTTCCAATTTTTACGTCATTTTTTGACCTATTAGGGGCTATAAAAATGGAACAAAATAAAATTTTGCAAATCGTACTAGGGAAAACATAGCGGTATGTTTTCTGAACAATTGAAAAAAAATTATTGAAATCGGACCAATACTTTTATAAGAAGTCTTACTCGGCAGCTAAAAAAACGCCACTTTCGGGAAAACGCGTTTAATGATAAATTACGGTGTATAACTTGATTGTAGTAACGTACGAGTTAATCTGCTATACCGGCGCCGAAGAGTTCTCCTTCCTCATGACGGTGATGTTCTTGGTTGTCCACATTCTTCTCAAGAACGGACCAGTAAATTCTTTAGACAATGATTTTTAACTGGACAAGCGCCGTCGTGGCGCGCCGCGCTTAGTTTCTCGGAAACGGTCTGAGACGGGTACCTTTCTGTTCACAGAAACATGCAAAGGAATGTGATTTTCACGAAATCCTCTCTGTGGCGTATTCTCAGATACTAAAAGATTGAAATTTAATAACAAACAAAAAATCGATTTTTTGAAACCGCGAGAGTAGAGGACCCCCTTAAGCTATACGGGGTATGCTTATAAGAAACCATACTTGCGAGAGTGCAAGAATCTATATTCGAGTTCATAAGCTGGTGAATAAAGACTAGGTCAGCAACTCTACGTCGTTCTTAAAACGAATGCATATTAAGCAATCGGAGGCGTTCCACATAAGGAGCAAGCCTGAGTAAGGTCTCTTAGTCCGAACCTAATAAAATTCCGCTGCAGCTACCTGAGATGCATAATCGAGAATTGGTATAACCAAAGAAAAGAATAAGTGAACTAAGGTCTTCCGATCAGAAAATTCCCTTGACCAACGCTTTACATAACTCAGAACTGAATTACTCTTAGAAACAATGAAGTTAATATGCAGAGTGAAATGAAGTTTACGGTCAAGCTTCAGATCAAGGTCAGTAACGGACTGCACGCGACAGGTATTACTTTCTGCAATGGTATAATCAAAGACGAGCTGATTTTGGTCCCTAGAGAATGGCACAATCTCACATTTATCCAAGTTAAGCTGCAGGCCATTAAAACCACACCAGTTCTTGAATGTATTTAAATCATCCTGAATGCAAGAAGAATCATAACTGTTTCTAACGCATAAAAAAATCTTAATATCATCTGCGTAGATTAAAACTTTGGAGTGCTTAATCAGAGGGACAATGTCGTCAATGGCAAGAATAAACAGAAACGGCCCCAGATGACTACCCTGCGGTACGCCAGATGAAGTCCTAACGATTCTGGATAAATTACTACGGAAAGATACTCGATATGTCCTATCTTTTAAGTAAGAGCAGATCCAGTTGAGAATAAAGGCGGAAAACATAACTTTTCAAGTTTAAGCGAAAAATAAAATAGTTTTTGAACAACACGTTAGAGTGACATATCACAAATGTGCTAAGGAAAGATAGTATTTAGGAAGTGTTCTAATGTAAAATTTTCTAAAAATTAATTTTACTTTTTTTTCATACCAAAAATTTAATTCAAATATTCAAATTATTTTATATTCTACGTAATTCAATGGACGGCAACTAATGCAGCAGGTCTATTGTATTTATTGCGGAATCATACTTCTTTAATTGCCTTTACCCGCGATTTGTTTCTCTCCTTTTGTATATATCCTTAAAACTATTCAGTTTTGTTTCGCTTCTTCTCATGTCAACATTACGTTGTGAAAGATACATTGAACTTCGAACGCAATCTTATCAGTTTTACCTGGCGTAGATGATATAAAAACTTATAAAAACAATAATGTACATATCAATTGCTATAGCCCGCAATTAAATTATTATTTGGATCACCATGGTTCTCGGTCGCCCCGTGAGTTTTTAAAATTAAAAAATCTACTCCATCTGTGGGCTGTTATCTGGCTCTCAGCAATTTAAAAAAACAAGACATTTATGTTCCCCTATTTCCTTTACCCTAAATTCCTTCCCGGTCAACACTACGCTCATTCAAAACAGGGTTATTTCATGGGCTTTGGCTACAACAAGTTTAGTAAAATAATTTTAATTTTCATTTGAAAAAAAGTAAATTTACTACGGGGTATAGCGGTAACCTTACTAGTTATTAATTCGTTGTATTTTTTTTATTTAAGATTTGTCAATCGCGTAACTTTTTGTGGGGCATGGGTCGGGAGAAGAATTTCACCTGATTCCTGACAACGATTGCAAGTGAACCTACAATTTAAAGTAAATTCCGAACCACCGACATTTTCTCTGCAGCCCGAAACAGCCTGTTTATCGTAATCTGTTGTCCGCATAAAACAACCATGGGTCTCCGCCGGTGAGATTCGAACCTGGGACAACCGGATTGGAAGTACGACACGTTATCACTTACTACACCGAAGACTCTCCGCTGGCAAAATTGTTCAAAGGCTCAGCACCATCTATCGGCACTTTGGAAATATAAATATCATTATTTTTATCCTTTTTTGTTTTTTTAAATACCATTTAGATAAATGGTGACAAAGACTTGTAGCTTAGATCTTATTTGATAGGTCACTTTCCATATTGAAAGCCGTACAATAGAACATATTTTAAAATTAAATTTTAAAAACAATTATATACTTGATATTTAAATGAAAGCAATAGGGGAGGGTTGGATAATATTAAAAGTAAATTTAAAGTAAATATTCTGCTGGTGCGGATTATATCGACTCAAGCTCGATTTTTAATAATAGAGTTTACCTAGCGAACAACTTTAAATGCAATCTAAAAAATTTACAGCACCTATGTAAAAATATAGATAGTAAAATAAAATCACAAATATAATTTTCTGCAGTATCTTTTCCGCTGCATTCTTTATGGATCCAGGTGGAAGAACTGCAACAACGAAACCAGACTTCCTTGTCACGGCCGAATTCTCCACATATTGAACATTTTTCATTAACAGAATGAGTATTGTCATGTTCTTTGTCTGTGTCCATGTCATCTTTAGCGTCGTCATCACTGTTTTCATCACTACTAGAAATTATCACTCTTCTATTCACAGATTTTCCCTTTGCTTTTCCTTTTACTTGCTTCCCGTTACCTTTTTTTTTCTTCTTTCTTTTTTAATCTTCTCTTTCTCTCCTTGTCTTTTAACTGTGCTTTTAGGGGTGAAGTGGTTAAAATCTGGGAGTGTTGTTTTTTTGAAAGTCTTTTGATGATCTGAATTTTTTGAGGTACTGGACTTAATATTTACAAAATACTACTACGCGAAGAACTAGCAATAGGTTCGGTTTCATTTATTACATGTATAGAAAGTGCTGCGGTTGCTATATTTGAATTTTCATTTCGAGAGGTTAAGTCCTCAACAATTGGGTCTATTATAAAGTCATCGTCACATCGTCGTCATTGGTTTACGGGATGAATGCCAGTCACCTCGAAACCTTTTACTGCTTTGTCCATCGAAGCTACTCTCAAATAGGTTTTATTCAAAATAGAAGCTATAACATCATGAGTGATGTTTTCGTAAGCATGGTTTTTCATATATAAATCACACTCTCTGTGATACGCTGTCTTAAGTGGTCCGTAAAAAGTTACGTCAAGCGGCTGTATCTTATTTAAACTGTGTGGAGGCAAAGACAGCATATGGATCCCATTTTCGCGGTAGTATTGATAAACATTTAATGACAAGTGACTGGCGTGATTGTTGAGAATCAGCAGAGTGGGGTTTTCAGTTGTTCCACTAATATGTTTCGCAAAGTGACGAAACCATTTCTCAAAAAGTTCTTCGTTGATCCACCCTGATTTTGAACACTCATATACTGCGCCAATGGGCCCTCCAATTTTAAGACTTGGCTTTATCCTTTGGCGTGGATATATAAACATGGGGGGGATGTATGAACATCCTGATGCATTCATGGCACAGACAACTGTGACACTTTGCCCACGCTCTCCGCTTGTAATTTTACCGCTTAACTTAACTCCTTTAGGGGCATAAATTTTGCCAGGCCTATGAACGGTTGTAACGCCTGTTTCGTCTGCATCAAATATTCTTTTGGCTTGGTTTAATGTTGCTTTCCGGCCAAGTCGAGGGTCATAGTACTCTGAAATGATCTCGCTACTTCCTTTATTGACCTCCCATTGTTTACAGCTTATAAAGCAGCTTGCACTTGAAGTGGGTCCTAAGCCCCTTCTTTCTTTTTGGTGCACGTTCAGCCATCTGAAAAAAAAAATTACAATACACAATTGATATTACCGCGCCCTGTTTGACAATACCGCGCCCTAGGAGCGGCATTGTCAGACTATGCAATTTTGTTTTGCCGACACAACTGTATTTACAAACTACATTTTAGCCATTTATATCATATCTTCTTTAAGTAACACTAAATTACGCTACAAAATGGAGTAATACAATAATATTTATTATATAAAAAGAAAATTTACAAGAAAAGCGCGCGAAAGTTCTTAACACACGTACCGCTCGCATCACTGATCGTGGGCGCGGAAGACGGTTTCTCAGTCATGACATGATTTGATGCGCAGACATCTATAGTTTTCTATAGACAAATTTCTAGTTAGGTTAGTGCGCGGTATTATCACCCGCTCGGTATTATCCAACCCTCCCGTAATAATTGAAGCTTGCAATTGCTTCATTTTCCTTAAAAACTTTTCTGTTTTTACCTAAAGGATCACGATTCGAAAACATTATTTTTGTTTCTATTATATTTTGTTTGCTTAAATATAATCTACGAAGATGTTTTTGAAATTAAATTTGTTTTGTATGATATTTCAAAAGCTTGACGTTAATTTTGATATGGTTAAGTTTGTTTTCGGAAAAAGGATCACTTGATTTTAATCCCCTCAGGATGAAAGGCCACCACGAATACGTAAACATATATATTTTTCAATATCATATCCTCTTGCTCGCCATCAAATGCAGAACGTCCTCTCCAGCGAATTATGCAATCATCGTTGTACTCTCTATTTACCGGTTAGGGACTCTATTGTTTGTGTTATATTATATTACATTGTAAAGTATCAAATTTGTCTCTCATTTTTATATCAGATCTCATTATCTTCTTTGACCACAGCCTTACGGAATGGTGAAGCCGTATCCCACCTAATGCCAATATCGCAACCAACATACCTAACCTAATTGATTAAATGGTTGATAATGCGTATGCGTCAAGACTCTCGTATGATAATATAAGATCGAAATAAATTGTGTTACAGGGGTTTACTTGAAATATGTAAAATTTGTTCTCATTGATTATTAAAAATCATCATCATGTTACCAATTTAAATCTATTTAAAAAACTTCAAGAAGAGCTTTGCAGTTCGTTAACTAAAGGAACAGATATATATCTGGGTTTTCACTTTTAAATAACAATTTCAAATGAACTTATCAAGTCCAAAAATTAACAACATTTCCGAATATAAGTGGGGTGGAGAGGAAGGATACATTAGACAAACAAAGAAAGTAAAACGAAATCAAAGACGCTCTTCAAGACTATCAACAGCCCGCTTTTAGCGAAATTTATAATATCTACTTGAATCGCAAACAGTTTAAGAAGAGGAATGTATTTGAAATTGTTATTTAAGCTGTGGAAACCCAGACTTAAATCAGTTCTTTTTGTTGCTGTTAAATTTAAATTGGCGACATTTCCTTCCTATTAACACTGTTTTTTTTGAAAAATATTTTTTTTTGGGATATCGAAATGATTTACCAATTCTAAAGAAACAATATATTAACCACTTTAGCTCAATTAGGCCAGGCTTTATGTCAACTGGAATAATTCTGTTTCAATTATCCAAATCCGGCAACATATTAAGAAATTAGCCACGGTCACCCTTTCATACCCTCACCTATCAAAGGATCCTTTGAGTAGGTATTACAATATTGAAAATGTTATTGATTAAGCTGAAATATGGTTGGTATAATGTTTCTCTCTCTAGATCCCGTAATCCCTTGTGGTGAATGGGGCAGCGGAGAACTGCACCCGATTTGACACAAGGATTGGAAGTGGACCTACAATTTTTATTTTCGAATTACTGACATTTTCCCTGCAACACCTTTACTCTTTTTATCGTAATTTGTTGTCAGCAGACCCATAGTTGTTTATGGGTCACTGTTGGTGGGATTCGAACCCGGGACCTCCTGATTGGTAAGTCGACACGTTATCACTTACTCCACCGACGACTCGTATACATATATACCACCACCGATATTCAGCGATGATCAGGCAGCTCAGTTCCCGATCTCCAGCCGCCGTGAACGATCAGTTGCTCTAGAAATAATGTAACACTGAGCTATTAAATCAGTAGCTACCATTTTTATATGAAAGAAAAAATTTTAAGTCGGTGGCAAATTAATAAAACAAAATAGCTACTTACAATCAAAGTTTACATATAAATAAAATTAAAGAAAACTAAGTGCAATGATTTTCTTTTAAACCCGATCTGCACTAAACTCTGCACTACTCTTTTTTCAGTGATTAATAGTTGATCAGAATAATTTTCAACATTTGTAAAATAAAACCATTAGAAGCTCATAAAATATTGCTTTGTCTAACATTTTGATTAACTCTTACATTTTTACCTTTATTAATCTTCACGGTGCACCTGTAGAACCGTTTAGATAATGTATAGTTTCAGACAAAGCACTCATTATCTTTCCACTTCTTTGGCCACAAGTTAACCCTGGCAGAGTTCTTCACCTATACTTTCATAATTTTTTTCTGGTCAATTTATTATATACTTTTACAAGGTTTTGTATAATACTTAAATTAAATTTTCAACACGATAAGCTTTATTAATAATCAACATTTTGATAAAACAAAAAAATTTAATAAATAGTATTTTTTTTTTCAAATGTTAGAAATCATTCTAATCAGCTTATAATGATTGAAAAAAATTATATTCTAATTTCTAGTGGGATTTGGTTTTAAAGGAAAACCATTGCTTTTAGAAAAAAATGTTTAATTTATTTAATTTTAATTGAACTATTTTAATTTCATACAATTGCAAGAATACATTATTTTTTCAATTTACAAAAAATATAAAACTGAGTAATTCTTAAATCTTAGGTTTTGTAATAATTAGCTAACCTATCTTAATACAATTCAGTTGTCGGCATATACAAATACTATGTTATAATTTTTTGGTGGAACAGATAATCTACTATCTTAGGGCGTCCGCCATATTGGGTTTAGTATGACGTCACGTACTGATCAAACCTTTTCGTTTGATACCGATATTAAGAGGGTTGTTAAGAAAAAGGTAAGATGCCATCTCGGTGCGTCTGCAATTTCGGATTTAGAACGATATTATATATACTATATTGTAGTATCATCAAAACCAAAGCTGTGTGCAAAATTTTAGTTCAATTATATAACAGGAAGTGGATCAAATTTAAATCACCAGATTTGACCCGTACATCAACGAACATAAAACCATTGAAAAACTAACTAAAGATTTCAGCACTCAAAATTATTAGTTAAAGTTATTTTGTTTTTTATTTATTTTAGTTTATTTTGGATCTAGAAATCTTTCATTTCACACATTATGACGCTTAGGTAACATCGTATATAACATTTAATCCTATTTTCATTCACCTCAAATTTTCTACGCTCAATACATTTTCTTATGAAACGATGGTTGTTATAGGTACATTGTACCTATACTTAGTTATGTATATGTGGCGGACGAAAAGTGAATTTACTGCTCGGATTGTTCTTTCTTATTCATGATATCCATTTATTGATATCAATTCTGATGTTCGAGTCTGATAACTTAATATATCTTTCATAAATAAAGCACGTTTCCAATTACGTCTTAAATAAGGTTTTTGTAATCCAAATAATATACATCGAACTTCATATGTATGTATATGATGGTCAATTTTCGTTGCTATAATGAAAATTGATCATTATAAGAAATTCGTTATATATTCGTTGGATTACAAAAGCCTTAATTTTGATGTCATTTGGAATGTGCTTTATTTGTGAAAGATATATTAAGCTATTTTAGCAATTAGACAACGTTAAAATGAACGTTGAACCGATTCATAGTTTCTATAGTTTGACTTTCATAAGACCGATGAATACTCTTATACTAATCTAACTAATAAAAAATATATTGTTTTATAAAAATTTAAAAAATTATATTATATAAAAAATAAAAAAATTTTGCAACACTGAGACTACGTGAGACTAAACGTGGGTAAGCACCTTAATCCGGATCTACCACCTAATATATGAGTTGTAGGGTAATTTAAAGCACTTTAAGAATAAGCCTGACCAAAAATGTTCAACACTTGGGCAATGAATTTATTGTACTGCTTCAAGCATTATCTTTAAACACTGAGCTTATATTTCTCATTCTAGACCGATTCAGATTCACTTAATCTGGTATCTCCTTTCGTAAACAAAACTCCATGCAGGCGAGTATCTAGCTTTTCGACGGTGAAAGGGGGGGGGGGGGACAATTTGTTGAGTTTGTAATTTACAGGGAGTCGAAATGGGAGAACAACCGAAATTATAAATCGGTTCTTTAAACCGCATTGTATTCAAAATTTATTACGAAGGAACGAAAAAAGATATTCACTCACTTTGTTTTGTTTTTTGTTTATTTAATCGTAATCTTTCAAGAGGGAAAGTCATTGAAATTATATTTTTACATATTCGAGTGCAGGATGACCTTGAACGTGCCCTCATCAGAATTTTGATATCAATTTTCCTGCAAGATTTTGGGCCAACCACGTAACCTACAACAAAAAATGAAACTAATCTATAATTGTTATTACATCAGCTATGGTTAGATACAAGCTTTTTGTAAAATTCAAAAATCTCTCGAAATGGCGGACATTTTTGAAAAGAAAAGTTATTTTTCCCTTGTTTTTCAAATGTTTATTGCCTGATATAATAATAAAAAACAATATTTCGTCAAAAGCTCGTGTCTAACCATAGCGACATGTTTTCTGAGCAAGTAAAAAAAGAAATCGAATCGATACGTGTAAAACTTTTCTTAAAATCGTGCAAGTAAGTTAGAAAAATACGTTTTGGGAAAACGCGTTTAAAGGTTTACACAAGAAAAAAAATATTTTTAAAGGATCTTACAATTAATCATCTATGCCGGGGTCGTAGAGTTCACCTTCCTCTTCCTGGAGTAACTCCGAAACAGTTTAGATGTTTTATGATCGAGAATCGGTTTTAAACTGAAGAAAATAGAAAATTCGGGGTAGCCGCGGTCACAGGGAGCGCGCGAAAACACCATGAGCGAGCGTGCTCAACGCTCTATTACTCAATAACCGTGAAGAGTTTACCCAAATCCTTTGAAAATAACATTCCTTACATCTTTTAAATGAGTATTATGTAAAAAAAAAAAATTTTTTTGCAACTTCATACGTAGACGACCCCCTTAAAGGAGGAATAAATGGTCTCCCTGATGATGTTGTGGTCCTGCAACGAAACGTTGGAGATAGAATGAAAAAATGTTTTTAACCGACTTCCCAAAAACAATATTTTTTTTTTATGTCTGACCGGGCATAACTTCGTAACGCAACGACCGATTTTGATGATTCTTTTTTTGTTGGGTAAAGTATGTTCACCGATTGGTGCCATGTCAAAAAAATTTTTGGTAGGGTGGGGGTGGGGGGTGGTGGTGAAAACTAACTTTGTAACGCGTGGTCCGATTTGGATAGTTCTTTTTTTGTTGTACAGAGTATGATCCGCCATTGCTAATAGGAGAAAAAAAGTTTGCCTATGGTGGGGGGAGGGGGGAGGGGTAGTGTAACTTTGGGTTCGGAAACTGCTTTAATGTTACCACTACATACAATAAATTGCGTGTGTTCTACACAAAAGCCGACACGACAAGTGTGGGCACTCGTGCGGACTTCATCGCGCGGAAGCAGGACAAGTGTGGTACGGCACTTAATCATTATAAAATTTATTTACACTTATAACATTTATAAGGTTTAGTGATTTTGGGTTACGTTCGTGTTTTGAAGTTACTTGTTGCAAACGTTATTAGGCCCGAATTGCAATTCCGACTGATCAGTTGACTGCAACTGAGTTTTCAGTCGAAGTCGACGCAAAATCCAAATTTGAAATTAAATTGCAGCTTCAGCTTCTGTTATCTTCAGAGGTATTTGCATAGATATTTCAAATGAAGTTGGCCGCAGTCGAGTTTTGTGACTGCGACTTTGCACTTTGAGCAAATTCTAAGTTCAGTCACAGTCGACTGAGAAGTCGCAGCTGCAATTTAATCATGTCACATGCATTTCTCATTTGAGCAAAATAGCCGCTGATCAGTCAGAATTGTAATTCGGGCCTAAAGTAGGCCAGTACAATTTTGTTTCTTTGAAATTTTATATAAATACCGAATTAAATTGTACCGCAGTTCAGTTTGGGTTCAGGGTAGGAATTCTCACGAAATTGGTTGTTTTCAGACGTAAAAATGTAAAAATGTGTAGAGATTGAATTTAACAAGTGTGTGTTCAATCGGTTAAAGGGGAATGCCAACCGTTTTACAAAATTTTTACTCATGTCAGTCCAAGCGCTATGAAGTGTCAAAATCACACGCCAGCTTCCAAATAGGCGACTGAGGATTTAGATGCAAGTTCCGGGGAACGGCATGGGAGAATTACAGATCATGCGCACAAACTTGACACATTTATTCGTTGCTATGAAATTTTTTTTCTGTTGCCACAACAGTTTTTGGGCATGCGCTTTCTTTATTGAAACGGTTTGGTTGTCTGGAGACAACCATTTGACTGAGAATTCATACCCAGCCTTAAGTGAATATGTATCTCCGCTTGTAAAAAAAAAGCTCAATTTTAAAATAATAAATAATATTAAATCTAATTTTTCCAAATTATTTTTCTTCGTTTTAAAGGCAACCAGTATACATATATCATTTTTTATATAACGTTTTCTGGGTCCATCGAGCGGTCGAGAGGTCGGCGGTATTTAGCCGCCAAATAAGGAAGTCTTCGATTGAAGCAAATTTTATCAAGTCGTCTCCGGAGGAAAGATTTAATGAACCCTTAGGACGGGCTAATAGGAGGCACTAGAGACAGTCTGGATTGGTGGATTCCCTAAGAGGCACTACCCAAAAGCGCTGCGGATAATTAAGTTGGAACAGACGAGGTATACATATATGTATATAACTACTGATTCAACACCTTAATCCCTACTGACAAACACTTTCAGTAGCATTTCCACAGTTGTTAGTGAATAATATCAAATGTGTTAATATAGAACGTCCAGAAATAAATTGTTGACCAGCAGCAATCAGCTGTTTTATACAGATTGAGGATTTAGCTGCAATTTGTAATCGCCGAATCAAAATATTGTACCTTTGTAACCTCTCTATAATTTTTCACCATACCCCATATAATAGCTTCTTCAATTAAAAAAAGCCTGATGGAGGGACTGGAAGATTCGATCTACAATGCTCACGTTTTCATTGGCGCTATGATTAGTCTCCGTCCTTCTCTAAGGGTTTTCTTATACCATAATAGCACTGATGAATTGTGTGGAACACTTGAATTTTCGTCTATTAAATAATTTTTTTTTTTTAAAGAAAACATCATTATTCTACATT
Organism: Leptarthrus brevirostris; assembly: GCA_964036015.1. Taxonomy (NCBI): domain Eukaryota; kingdom Metazoa; phylum Arthropoda; class Insecta; order Diptera; family Asilidae; genus Leptarthrus; species Leptarthrus brevirostris. The sequence goes on from OZ038372.1 coordinate 126,746,509, forward strand.
TTATAACAAATAGCCATTAAGCGAGTACATGTTCGTTATATTTATATGAATTGGAGTGTAGATAAATTTTGAACACACGGTGCCTGAGCATGTTTTAGAAGTGGAAGTTAATTTAGCATCATACAAGGCAAGAACGGCGAAATTTATTGCCATTAAACTTTGGGCACAACTGATGCAAGGCATAATAGCGAAGCATTTCCAACCTCCTCATATTTCTGCGTAACGATACGCACGATACATTCGTGTGCTGCCATAAATTGAGCAGTAATTCAGAAGCACTTGCACGCGTATACAAGGTGAAAAGGTAATCAATAAATGAAACACACGTATACCACCCTGTAACATTTATATTCATTACGTAAATTTTTGCTTAACAATCATATTTGCAGGAACATTGAGCGAGTTATTTTGAATTTAAAATTGTTTTGAAAGCTTCGTATTCGTTTAATTCCTTGAGAGTGGTATTAATTTAAGTAGAAAGCTCGGTGATTATACGTCAAAGCAAATTAAGTGTGAAAATACAAATTATCTTAACAATAAAAGTAAAATTCAACCTACAAAAATGATTTGTTGTTTTTTGCCATTATTTTTCGTGATTTTACTCTGGTAAACTTAACCTTAGACTAGGGGTTATTAGGTTTACATTAGAATGTTATTTTTCGAAAGAAATAAAATTTTTTTTTTCAAACAATCGATTCGTTAGTACTTTTGTAACATTCTAAAACTTCAGACCTATATTCGAAATTGATTATATATATATATATGGTATGTATGTGGATCTGTAGAAAACTAGAAGATTTCGTAGCATTTTTAAGTACTGACAATATATGAACGGCCCCGCTTAAAGTACTGGACATAACAGTACCCTAAATGCTTAGAGAGGGCGTATCGAGTAAATTCACTCCATCGACCGAAATGGATTAAGGGTGGTCTAGAATATACTGAATAGACCTAAAACAGCATTGAGTTTTGGATGCAATAAGCTGAACACTATTTCTCATGCCCCAATTGAAGACCGTCAAGATATCGTTTATTTACGATTTAAATGTCGATCGATTTTTGTAAGATTCCCACGAGAATTATTTGCAGAATCAAAAAAGTATGTGAAATCAATAGTGACCTAATCGACGAGGCTACGAATAAGGGAGAGATAAAAGTTCATTGGTAAGAAGACAAAGAAGAGTTGGTGAAAGGACTGAATCTTGAGGTACACCGGCAGCTACTTCGTAAGATGGCACTAAATTTATTATTACATGGATTTAACGCGCAAAGGAAAAACTTTATCTATTTCTATCCATAAAAGGAAATATTTCAGACAATCAAATTTATGAAGAGAATAATTCCAACACTTCTTCAGAGCGGTTAGTAAGGCTCCAGAAGAAAATAAAACCAAAAAATCCAGGCACTTCTTCAGGTGTGGGGGGGAGGGGGGGCGTCGGAGATGGTAGACTAACACGTTTTTCTAATCCCAAGGCGACAAAGAGTCGCTAAGCGCAACTCAGATATAATAAGAAGGGCAACCAAATGACCGAGAGAACAAATCCCTCTCAACTGACACGTCACTTTAAGATGCGTGTTCAGCGAGGCGGTTCCGAGATGCAAACTTAGGGACAGGAAAAGGTGGCACAATGGTAGATAAAGGTGGCAGGACGGTTAAGATGGCAGACTCATCGTACGGCTTGGAGAAGTGGGAACTGAGCAAAGCAACCGACACTCTTCTTCTCCAAAATGTTCTATCATTACCTCTTTATGTGACCTAGGTATAATCTGTGATAGCGAACTCAATTTCCGTTCCCATATTGATAGCATAACAGAGCTAACTCCGCGCTAGGGTTTGTGAAGCGCTGGTCTAGAGAGTTCTCCAATCCATATGTTTCCAAATCTCTCAATATTTCCTTCGTTAGACCTCTTCTTGAATATGCCAGCCAGGTATGGTCACCTACGCAAACAACCCACATTAACAGAATTGAATCTGTCCAGCCTAGGTTCATTCGCTTTGCTCTACGTGATCTTCCGACAGATTCAACCTTCCACCTTTTTTTATACGATGTGGCCAAATCCTAGGGGACAACCCTTTGATGCGTTAGCATGGTTTTAGCCGGAAGGAAATTAAGGTAAGGGAAGTGAGGAAACATGAGTCTTTTTTGCATTGCTGCGAGCTAGACAAGAGCCCAGAGATTATTTTTTTTTAATTTCTTAATAAAAGCTCACGGTCATCTGTTCTCGAACCCGGGACCCATGGCATGTTGGTCTTGCCGCTCAACGCATTGATCCAACTCCGTCGATCCAACTACGAAGACCATCTGAAACCGATCGACTAACAACCCCTAAGTAAACGTCGTGATGTTTCCGACGTTCTCTTCATTCATCAGTCATTAGCTATTATTATAGACTGCCCTTCAATCCTGCAATCTTTACCCATCTGTACCGATCCTCGCAACCTTAGGTGCACAACCCTTTTCGGACTCGACCGCCATCGCACGAACTACGGTCAACGCGAACCAATTAACCAGGATGCTACGAAAAGTCAATGACCTTCCCTCCTTTGACTTTCATCTGTGTAAATCATCCCTTCACAAAGCCTTATATTTTTATCCCGCCCATATTGATCGCCTTTCCTAATTCTTCTTCCTCCCAGTTAATATTTATCATAATCATAGCTCATATTGTAGCTTACATTATCTGTTATGAATTATTGTTTATTTTAGTTTGAAGTATTTATTTTGTTATTATGTAATAGCTTGCATTAAGTTTAAATAAATAATGCGGCCAACAAAATTTCTACCATCACCCTACAAAAAGACAGCTTCTGTGGTAAAGTGGATCCACAACACTATACGAAGGACCAGACAAGTCCACTGTAAGAGTAACTTGAGTGTGGTAGTACGAAAGATAAAAGCTTCCCAGGAACGGCCGGCATCCGACACCAGAGGTAGGCCGACCCTACCTCTGGCAGGGACGAATGACCTGCATCTGCGGGTCATGGGCGCGAGTAGTGATGGGGGAACAAAGTCAGTTCAACTAGGAACTTTTAAGGAGGCCCTATTGTCTGCTATAGAATCTCTTCCTGAAAACGGGGGGGATATAGGGATAAACTCGGTAACCTTGGAGGATGGTGTGATACAAATACATGTGTTAATTAGCAATCCAAGGTCTGGGTATGCGAAACCGTCAAAACTTGACCAATCTTTGGAAAGGACTTGAACTTGAACTTGAAGAAGGGCCGTATGTTCATTAAGGGCAAAAGACGAATTTCGATCTTTGTTCCGGGGGACCTACCGACAAGGATATATTAATAAATAGGTTGAAAAATCAAAAACAATACATCAAAGTCACACCCAAGTGGGGAGTTGTAGATACATAGCGAAGGTGGAACCAGCCTGACGATCTGAAGTCCGACGGAGGATGCTAAGGTCATCAAGAAAGCAGGAAATATTTGAAATTGAACTGGGGTATTTTAACGGCCTTCTTTAAGATGCAGGGCATTAATCGGGATCAGCTAGAGAGACCTTCCGGTAGATTGACTGGCAGTCAAGCACAGTAATGAAGAACGCGCCAGGACTTGGCCGCAAATATTTTATTTATTTTTTAATACAATATTACATCAATGTACTGACTACTACAAAAAAAAACTAGATAAAAATAGTATACTAAACTATACAATCAAAGCATAAGGAGAAAAATTGCAAAATACACTACTAAATAAAAGCAGTATAACAAACTATAAAAAAAAAACAAAGAACAAGGAGAGAATACGCAAAATATAAATACAGAAAATAAGAGTGCCAAAGTGAATAAAAAGCAAACAAAAAGTAAAAAGCACACAAAGCAAAAAGTAACCTCAACAAAGCTGACTTCTCACATGATTACGTGATAGATGAAAATCAATACAATCAAAAGAGGAATTAAAAAATCGCGACATCGATGTGATAGGCTCGTTTTATCCATAATTAGTGCGATGAAAAGGTAACTGAAGAAAGTCGTGATTCCTCAGGGAGCGAGCCGGAACCGATATTCCAAATCAAGCCAAGAGAACTGAAGAGTCTATGGACCCCCGAACGCAGTCGAAAAGTACCAAAGTGAATAAAAAGCAAACAACGGTCCGTAACCCTTCGTTGTCATGGCAGAGGAGGGATGAGGGCTATGATTAACATATGAACTAAGAAGGAACCCTAGGCACGATGGAACAACATGTATTCATGCAGGCAGGCTAAGATGCTATCATAGGCCCAGGGAATCGGGGTTAGGGCGACAGTAGGATAACTCAGTTGGCCCCTGCTAAAGAAGACTGGGAGAGGACCCAAGCGAACCCGCATCTATGTGGTCTATTTTGGCTAATACCCGGAGGTTCTTGTTGTTCACACTACCGCAAGGCATAGGCAGTTCGGTGTCTTATGGAGGTTTTTCACCTCTTCCACTAACAGAAAGTCTCCATTTTAGCGGTGAGCGCGGAACCTCTACTGGCGGTCGTTGTTAATATGGTTATTTTCTAGACTGGGACTGAAGTGAGTGCAATTGGCATGTAATTAAAGAGGTCGCATGCGTTTCCTTTTTCTGGTTGCACATGAGCAATTTTCCATTCAGTCGAAAGAACTCAAGTTAAGTACGAAAGGTGTAAAAAGTTGCGCACAGGTTAAGTCGAAGCGGAGGTGCAGCATTTTAGATCGAGGGGCAAGAAACCGTCTGGCCCAATGGTGTCCAGGTTTTTTCCACAACATACAAAAAATCATAGATTATTCAAAATATATTCAGTGGTTGAGGCTCGAACTCTAAAACCATAGTGTCGCGATCGTGCCACTCATCCATCGATCCAACTTGTCTGTATACGATGTTAAAAATTATCCAGAGATGTGAGTTGTATCTTATAGCATTACGACACTTAATCGACTCGTCAACCAGTTGCTGTGATGATAAAAAGCAGGTATTGAAACTATTACTTACCAAAGATATGGATGGTTAATGTATACTAATTGCACCTTCATAAATATAAGAAAAACCCCACGTCCACTTACATTGAGAGCATTATACAGTCTATGAACTGTAAAAATTTGTATGAAACTCCCCCCTTTTCACTTTAAATGGGTAAAATCTCAAAAGCACAAAGCTAATCCGTGATAAAACCCTCCCTGGTGAAATTTATAAAAATATTCCATTCAAAAAGTTCGTGAAGATTATTCGACCCCATTGCTCTTAACCTTTCATGAAGAAGTGAACGTGTTATGTCCTCCGAGACCAAATCATCGGTTGTGGAATATTTCATGGTTTTAACATGCTGCAATCGTACATACACAAAAGTTGCAGAGGGTCGTTTCTGGCGGGTTACTTTCCCGGCAAAGGCGAATCACTTTTACCCAAATGATTCAGTTGAAACTTTTGGGACTTTAGTTTTCCCATCACGTTTTTCAGGAATTTCGGCAAGAGGAAGAAGTAAATATCTATAAAAGTTGTAGGAAAAGGTTGTTTCGATCGTACACCGCACATGAAAAATTGAGAAAGCACATAATGGCAAAATTGGTGTTTTTTGTTAGACCTGTTCAATATTTGTAGAGGTTCATTAAATTTTAAAATTGAACACCCAATTCTAATATGATTTTCTTCAACAAATTGAATATATATCGTCTTGTTCACAGTTTGTGTACATAGTATATTAAATCATTTTCTAACTCTAAAAAACTACTTAAATTCAATGACAGCCACTTGCAATTTAGAAATTTTATATCCTGTTGCGTGCTGGATATATTTGGTGCAATATTTCACAATTTAATTCCCTCCAACGATTTATGGACAATATTTATATCAGCTCTTTCAGACCACGTACCACGTTTCATGACTTGTTTGAAAATACCCCGAAATAAGAAAAATTTATTGTATTATAACCGGAAGCTATCGTCAAGTGATAAATAGACTAAATCGTTTTAAAGAAAACCTGAAGAGAATATATTTTCCAAAGTCGCTATTGTATGTATGTGTTTTCTAGTAACTCTGTAGCCCCTTTCAGCCCAATGTCCTTTAACTGAACCACTCAACAGAAAAGATTGGAAAGGAAATGTCTGAAACATAGAAGCGCGATCTTAAAGTGGAAATTAAAAATGAACTTTTATAAATTTCTTTTGGCAGAAAGATTGATCGAAATTTTAATCAATTCTGACATTAGTAAAGAATTACCCTTCATCGTGAGAAGTGCTTCTTGGAAGGTTTCCATTTTAACTTCTAATTAAGGTACTCCCAATGGCTATGGATTGTAATTTCGGAGCATGGAAATTAATTATTGATTTATCTCTTCCTCAATAATATTGAAGAAAAAGTTTCATTCAATTAGAGCAAAACTTTTTAATAACTAAAGAGTAGCATATTCTAAATTGGAATAGCCACCTCCCCATCCCTCCATCAAACTCATTGTACATTGAAAATATTTTTGGTTGAAAGTTTTATCATATCTGATGCTATGGCAACCAAAAGGCAAGGAAAACCACATCGTGTTACTTGTTACATATTTACCCTGAACATTGCCGAACAATAAAATTTTGACTGGGTGTACGGTTATACACTTATACAGGGTACATCAGAAGTTTTTTCAAACGAAATTATAATTTAATTAAGTTTCATATTGCAGTGATGGAACTCGGTTTTATGAATAAGCGGTGCGGAATCTCCCTTTTTGGAGTTTGCTAGCAGCTAAGAGAAATTTTGGTATCTGCATAAAGTGCTGGAAATTTATATGAAAATGTAAATTACGGCAAGAGAAAGTTGCAAATAATTTGTACGAAACAACAGGCTTGTTAGCGTATCTCATGGCTTAAAAAAATTTCAGATTTTTAGTGAAAATTTAAATAAACTGATTGTACGTTTCGCAGTATTCTGCTTTTTATAAGGTTCAAGTGAACCAAGTTTAAGATAAGTAAGTACTACCATGATGTCAGTATTTTGACGCCATAAATAATATTAACAGCTGCTTCATTATTTTAATTGATTTGAATATTAAAGTGGTACTTACTCGACACATTTAGAAAACTTACTTAATATCTATTATGTTTTAACAAACGCAGACATGATAGAGTTCCGTACAATTATTTCAAAAGTTTTCATAAAGTATTAACTAAATGCTGTACTTTGGTATTTTGTTCAGATATTTTGCATCGACAGTTTAGAAATTAGAGGGCTTAGACAGTTATCTTCTCTTTCATTTCCGTCGATGTCCTACACATCCCTTCACCCAAGCCTGTGTCGACTCAAAAAACACACGTTGAGTTTGCAGGCATACTCCAAGGGCAGAGCTATGTTGAACTCTGTAATACCAATGCACCTGTTAACAGCCTCATCATCGACTGGCACCATCATCTTTTTTAACCGACCTCACAAAAACAAAGAAGTTCTAAGTTCGACGTGTATTTTTTTTTATGTCTGACCAATGATACCAATCGGTGAACATACTCTACCTTACAAAAACAGAATCATCAAATCATAATTCATAATTGGCGAAATGATCGCGTAACAAACATACACAAAAAAAACATACAGTCGAATTTAGAACCTCCTCCTTTTTTGAAGTCGGTTAAAAAGGTGCAACATGCCCAGGCAGAGAAAGGATGTAGAAATTTGTAAGTAAAAAATCTATCGGGGAATGTTATAAAATCTTAAATTTAAAGTAACTAAACTCATACTAACTTTAAAATCCTCTTTATTGAATTCAAAACGCATTACAATTAACCATAGTATGTTAGCTGTTCAAAATGCCCACCGCCACTTTGGATGCATGCCAATAACCTGCTTACAATTCCATGTTTCAGGAGTATTGTAGCCAGGGTCTATTTCTGCCGTTGCATTTACAATTCTTGTAATTAAATCCTCTCTCTCTTTTGTGAACAGGGCTTGAATAAACTTCATGCTTCATTGGAGATTTAGCAGGGTGGACCTCGTCCAATCCAGCAATTACGAAATTTTTCATTTAGCATTGCCTTCACAATGTTAGCAGTATACTCTGGTGCTCCATCGTGTTGGTAAAACATGTCTGTTTGATTATGCAAAGGGATGTCCTCTGTTAGATCTGGCAGGGTATTCTCCAAAATGTTCACATAAATGTGACTGTTCAACACTTGAGGCAAAATGAATGGTCCTACCAAATGATTGCCCATGATACCAGCCCAAATATTGACACTGGATTTCTGCTGGAATAGGTCACACTTGTCCTATGTGCCTTAGTATACGACCAGGTTTGGAGGTTGTGTGAGTTCGTTTTACGATCCCTGGTGAATTGTGATTCATCTCTCCACAGAAATGCCCTGTCTTTAATTTCGCGTTGCAGAAGCCAACCGCAAAATTCCAGTCTTCTCTCGGAATCTCCTTACAATAGTCCTTGAACTGGGTGATAGTGATATGGACGTCATCCCACTCGATGAATGATCCTCCAAACTTTAGCTGAAAACACTCATAATTCTATTACAACCCGTCTCGTGCTTGCTTCAGAGTCTTGCCTGACTAGGGTGATTATTTGCTGCTCGATGTCGGCAGAAGTTTCCGAAGGGCGCGTTTCCTTGCCGGTTTCTCTTAACCATCGGAAAGTCCATGTGGGGTGCTCGTCGATTCGGGAATCTTCTTTGATATTCCAGTACAGCCGCTGTCTCGTTTCCGTCTACTACACCATAAATGTAAATAATATCCGCGTATTCCTCAAAAGGAAATTCTACCCTTTTTTAATCATTTTTGCATAAAAAACCAGTATTTATCGATTGTTTTCGAACTATGATCGATATTCTTGCTAGGATACTAGGTGTGAACTCTGGCTAACGCAAGCTAATATCGGCAATAAAACAAAATTACACTAACATTTTTATAACTGTTTTGAAGTAATAATTCAAATTCATTGCCTGTGCAGTGTACTCAAAACAAAAATTCTCTGCCCTTTGTCTTAAAAATTTATTATATAGTTTATTTAAAGAATTTCCTACTTAAAGTGCAATAAAATTATTAGATAGTCAGAGATTTGTAAGGTTTCTCTAACCCTTTCTATACCTAGTCATGTTGTACCTTTTTGTAAAGGTAATAAGATGAGTAATCTAAGCAAAATAAAAAAAGGTGTACTAATTACAAGAATTTTGGAGAAAATTTGGGAAAATGCTGAATTTTTGATAATTTAAAAACATATTTATCACTTTTGGAACTGACTGTACCTGAAATCGTATGAGTTAGGTCAACATTGTTAAGAATTTTATAAAGTTCGTTGAGGTAGTAGATTTTTGGCGTTTGTTTAATGCCTCCGCGTTGAATATATTAAAAGATAACTCAGAACTCCTAATTTACGTAAGACGTTATTAATTTTTTCCTAAATAATCTACTCGATCAGCGTTGATGTGTGCAGCTAAGTTAATAACATTTGTCTAGTTCGCTAATCTCCATATGAATTTTTAATAGCTTCTACTTCACATTTCGTCTAATCTTGACAATAATCCAGAAAGTTGAAACGCCTCCATTGTAACTCGATATTTATATTAAATAATTTGTGAAAAAGTAAAAGACAAATGTTTTTCTTGCAAAAATTTTGAGTGAAAGCTTTTTCGCAAGTGCCGAGCAGTGAATCGGTTTATTGTATAAAAAATACATAATTCACTACTATAAATAAAAATAAGTTAAAAAAAACTATTTTCCAGTATTACATTTTGAAACTTAAAAGAAAAGGTGTAATAAACTTGGAGTTCTTTAGTTCCCGTAACATGTGGCATGGGACAGGAGAAGAACTTCACCCAATTCGAGACAACGGTTGCAAGTGGACCTACAATTTAAAGTTGATTCCGAATCACTGACATTTTATCTGCAACCCCCATGCACTTTTATAGTCGGTAGGATTCGAACCTGGGACCTCCGGATTGGTAGGCCGACACGTTATCACTTATTCCACCTGCGACTATAAACTTTCTACATTCTATCTTTGAAATAGTACATCTCATATGTATTGACGATTCCTTTAAATGCTCGGCTCTTACACTACCATTAGTCCGTCTTCCGCACACGAAATTTGGTTAAAAAGTTACCAGGTGTTACTAAGACAGCAAGGCTAATTATGCGGCTATGGTTTATTGAATTGATTTTTTTTAATTGGGTTTTTTTAACCTTTCAATTTAACAAAGGTAAAAAGCGACGATCACTTCTACGCGACAAAAGGCAAGCTGAAGTAAAAGTTTTATAGCCTTAAGTCCTCGAAAGCGACATTAACAAGAAACTGTTTCAAAGAATAAAAGATTTTCTTCAATAAAATTTGCTGAAGGGATAAAAAAAATCTCTCAAGAAATTGCTGTCACGCGATCCACAGCTTTATGTTCAATCTCCCAGTACGTTTCCACATAATCAAACTTTCTCAACATAAATCTCCTTTTAGTGCTTTTAGCCAAGTCCTGGGATATTGAAATAAATCTTAGTCCCGACAGGAATTTTTATATTCTTATGCCCGAAATCACCTTATATAGTAATGTATTACTTCACACGAACACATTTATGTGGGTCAACTTAATAAATCAATTGCTTTGTCTAAGTTGTGACACCGCCCGCGAATTGATATCATTCATCAAGTCACAATGGGAGTTCGCTATGGCAGGGAAACCTCAGTATGTATCTACTTAAAGGCTTCTCCATAAACGAGGATTGCTATACATTTTCACAAAAGTATAGCAGTATTTCCTTTCCATGAAACTTATCTCGATTACATAATCCTTTTCTACTTTCATTCTTTTATACTGTTAAATCTTAAAGCGTTCGTAATAAGCCAAAAATGCATATAGTAGTTCGTCGCTTTTTTCAAGTATTTTTATATGGCAGCAATCAAAGTAATGAATGCCCCACCACCAACACTACTGTTATGGCAAAAGTATCCTATTTCTTAAATGCATTGAATTGAATGCACCAGATATGCTTCGTGAAAGAGTTTGCATTCAGGGTTCCTCTTTCGTCTTTGTGTGGAACTACTGCAAAAGAAAATGTTGTCTTTTTAGAGAACCATTCAAGGCATCTCAGCTTTCCGTGTTACCTCGTAAATGATAGTGGTGAACATTAGTCGTTTTGACTTTACATAATTTCAAGTTCGTAGGAGGTGACTCATGAAAATTGTTCTAAAAATGTAAACTAGTTTTTACCATTTATGCTACGTCATAAATGAGGACATAACTTGCTTCTGTTCGAAAAATTGGTTTTTTTTAAATAATAAACTACATTGGAATTTGGAAGAAGCGTAGAATTTGGAACAGGGTCAAAAGATATGGTGATTTTTATCAATCCTGTCGACAAAAAATATGAAATTGGCGATGTCGATTTTTTGCCCTTTTCTAAGCTTTTAAAGAATTGACAAAATTTGAGGAGCGGGTTTTTTGAAAAAAAAATTTACTATTATTAAAAGTGATAGAAAAAAAGTAAATAGTGTTATTTTAAAGACAAGTAAATGTTTTTCTTGGCTGTTATTACAGAGTTGAAAAAAAAATTTTTTTCGTATATAAAACCGGAAGTAAACATATCAAATCGGATTTTACTTAACTTCGACATGTTTAAAAATTTTTGTTTTTATCTCAAAATGTAGCTTATAGTTCATAAATAATATGTGTAAAATTTTAGAATGTGATCTGCATTCGTATCGGAGATAGAAAATTTAAACTTAAATTTTTTCATGTTTCCATACAAAACTATCGCACTGGCCAAACGCCGACTACGCGCTGCACTGTGTTCGAATTCAGATCACATTATGAAACTGAACAGGCATTTACTATACATTTTAAGTATTTTTTGAGCATTTAAAAAAAAAAATTAAACATGTCGAAGTTTGTCAAAATTTAATTTTAATTTTGGATTTTTTACATGAAAATTTCGAATTCGATACCACGACTGTGAAGAGCATGCAATTTCATATAAGAATCACTATTTTACTTATTTTTATATACGTTTCTTAATACGATTAATTACCTTTGAAACAAAATTGTTGGTTGTCCGCTTCGCATGAAATGCCCCATATATATTATTAATTTGTTACATAAGCGTGTCTAGTACAATAGGATTTGTAGAGTTGCAACAACTCTCCCTAAACTTAGCTGAAGCATTTTCGCAGATCTGTCGTATTGATTTTATTTTTGTTATTTCGTGTAATTTCTTCGTTGAATAATGCCAAGGTAGATTAATCATCATCTTTAATATTTTGTTTTGCTTTATTTGAATTTTGTTTAGGTGTGATTTAGCACATTTAGACCATACTGGAGATGCGTAAGTAAGGACAGGTTGAAATATCGTTTTAAAAATCATGAGTTTATTTTCTTTGCTCAGTGTAGACTTAATGTTTATTATTGGATATAGTAATTTTATTAGTATATCAGTTTATTGTACCGTTTTGTTTATGTGCAAACTAAAGGTTAGCGTTTTGTCAAGGTAAATCCCTAAATACTTTACTTCCGACGACCATGCCACAGCAGTATTATTAAAACAGATTTGTCTCGCGGGTAGGAATCTAGAACTTCTTTTCCTGCTAAAGAACATACTTGTTGTTTTGGTTGGGTTACACTTAATTTTCCATTTTTTGAAGTATGCTGAAATTTGTTGTAGGTTGTACTATAATTTATCGATAATTACGTTGGGGTCACTATCACAGTAATAGAGGACAGTGTCGTCAGCAAAAAGGCTGATCTTACAATTTACACACTGTGTTATATCCGCCGTGTAGATATTATAAAGATTTGGGCTAAGAACTGACCCTTGCGGGACTCCTGCTTCTATTTTTATAGCTGTGGTGGAGCTTTCACCCAACGATACATAGAAGTATCTATCTGCTAAATAGCTTTGGATCATTTTTACAATTTCTAGGGGAAAAGTTTTACAAATGGTACATACATACATCAATTTAGCAGACTTTTCCGAAAAATTCAGCTAATTTGATGTATGTAACATTTGTAGAACTTTAGAAACTATTTTTTTAAATCGCCAAAAAATCGATATCGCCAATTTCATATTTTTTTGAAGTTGGCGCAACTGCAAGTGACACTTGAAGTGACAGAAAATTTTGCAGCACATCTAATGATTTATTTGTTGGCTTTTTCGCTGTTTAATTCTCTGATTTTTAATAAGTGTCAGGAGAAATAATAGAAAACGGTTTATGAAAAGTAAGAGAACCTACTTTAGCAAAAAATCGTATATTTTTGGGAAACCTACGAGAAGAACTCGAAAGTATCTGTAATAGATATGGAAAAATTCTTGGCTATTTGGAGCAAAAATATTTCGGATTTGTACAATTTGAAACAAAAGCGATTGCTAATAAGCCAGCTCTCAATGAATCTTTGTTTAAAGGGTACAAAATAACAGTCCGGAATACGGGAATAGGTAAAGTTGAGAAACAACAGCTAAAGAAAGAAGCTCTAGAGGCATCTCAAGCCAATTTACAACAGCTTCAGCAGCAATATCATGCTCACGTCCGTCCTGGTTACAATGATTGTGAGATAATTGTCGTTAACAAGGCGCGCATATAACTGGACTTTTGGATATGTATAGATTCATCACTTTTTTTACCTTTTAAAGAGAATATGCCGAATATATAGAACAGCGTCTGAAACGGTTATATTTAAAAGTTGATTTTCTTTTCTTAAATAAATAAATGCAAATATTTCGTGACGTGGATGTTTATATGCAGCACTTGTCACCGCCCAAAACGAAAAGTATCGAAGTATCACAAAAACATACTTTATGGAAAACCAGCGGAATACCGAATTATACCATTAACTTGAGTCTTCGACTTATCAGTCGATTCCGACTGAACTTAGACTTTGCTAAAAGTGCAAAGTTGTAGTCACAAAACTCGACTGCGGCTAACTTCATTTGAAAGATACATGCAAATAGCTCTGAAAATTACTGAAAGCTGAAGCTACAATTTATTTTCAAATTTGATTTTGGCGTTGACTTCGGCTGAAAACTCAGTTGCAGTTGCAGTCGGAATTTTAATTCGGGCCTAATAGCGAATGATCGAATGATTTTCAAATCGAATTGTGCGCAGAGAGGCAAAAATTACTGCCGATAGCTTTGTCAATGATTTCTCCAAATAGCTCATTTTCTCCTCATTTAAGAGGGGAAATAGGGTTAGGACAGAGTTTTCTCAATGATTTTCATGAATTTTTTTATAGTATAAAAAATGAGTATAATTTATTGAAACTTTGAGAATATTTTATACATATATTTAAATATATACTATAAAATTTTTGAAAAATTTCCTTAAAAAACACCGAAGATATTTGCGACCCCATATTGCAGGTCACAATCAGACTCAGCATTTTGCGTACATTCTGGAAGCCGCAATTTTCATCTGAAATCAAACGAGCTTGGAATTTACTTTTATTATATGTCTCTCTTCTATATGAACCTAAATGCTAACCTAAATGCTATAAAAAAATAGGAAATTGAAACTTTTACAGGGGTCAAAACAAAAAAGCATGATTTTTTGCGATTTTTTACAACTTTATTTGCAAAAAAAATTATTTTAAATAATGATAATATTCCAATTTTGGGTTCATATAGAGCGCAATACTATGAAGAAAGTAACTGCCAATTTTCAAAACGATTGTTTGAAAACTTTTCAAACTAGCGTGTACGCAAGTTAAAAAAAAAGTCATTTTGAGAAAAACGCGTTTGAAAAAATAGTACCAAGAAAAACAAAGTCTAATTTTTTTTTTAATTACTAACAGGTTAATCTGCTATTCCAGCACCATAGAGCAATCCCTCTTCTTTTTGAAATTCCTCATTTTGAGCTCGTCTTTTCGGGCTTTTCGAGCTTCTCTGGTCTCCAAAGCGCTGCGTCGATTTTGTCGGCTTACGCGTCGTTCGTCCATTTGATGTGCGAAACTGTAGCTGCGGTTATCTACTATAATATTTAGCTCGTTCATCACTAATAAAACACTTGAATTTCCTTAATTGAATAAGCAAGCAGCCAGGTATGATGCGACCTCAATCACTTTCAACCCACACTGTAGGTGCTTCGGGGCTAAACGCCAAACTGTTGAATTGAAGCTTTCATTTGCGTTTTGGGTGTGGCCGTCATCTCGTGATAAATCTTCAAATATCAGTAAAATTTCATTTTGAACATCAGGATGTAATGGAGTTGGATGTGCTTCAGGGGTCGTTCCGAGAGCTTCAGCTTGTTTCCACTTACACCAGCTATCTGGACCAGCTGGACAGTCGTCATGCTTTGCATTTTCATCTGTCGATATCATGTCATTATTGCTTTCTTCATGTTTTCTATGCTATTAACATTTCTTGTAATCGCCAAACCGTTATAAGTACTCAATTTTTTCACCAAAGCCTCCGTCAATTTTCCTTTTCCACCTAATTTTTTGTCTTTTCTAACCGCTCGGAGTCTAGTTCCCATTCTTTTTTGCACGTGGCCTATGCATTCGTTTTTCATAACAGTCAGTTTTTCACCATAAGGATTTAATTTAAGAATTCCCGCGAACGTTTTTGAATCGCCATCACCGATGTAATTGCCATATTTCACTCTATATAATTCTTCAGATCTTGAAAACATGGTTTTAACTGATTCCACTTCCCGCAGAACCTTCATGCGTTTTTGTGCACGTTTCTTCATCGTGTTCTTCTTCCCAAGCGGAATACTCTGGTGAATTTGTCGGCTTCTTTTGCCACACTGCACATGCATGGCAGTAACTACTCCGCACGTCAATATCGATCACTTTTCCATCTGTAATATGCTATGAGAGTTGTTACACCGTATAATGATTTAAACCCTCGTTTCTTCCAAGTCCCATCACCAGATACTTTAAAATTCTGAGCAGGTCTTTTATACTTTTAATTTTCAATTTTTTCTTCTGCCACAGCTTCCCGACAGCAATATTCAAACACTTTCGTCGCAGCGGCGTGGATGTGTTTGTATATTGAATTGTAAGTATCTTCAGATATACCTAAACCAATGTCCATATAATTACAAAATTAATTTAATTCCTCTCGGCCAACACCCAAGAGTCGCATGATAAACACAATTCCACGATTTGTTTCGAATCCAGGACCTGATTGAATTTGTCTGGAACCACATTGGCAATTGACAACAAGCTTGAAACCAAGGCCACGTATTCCAGTTTCTGTAAATCTTACGTCCTGACGACATTTTCGACAAGTTAACATATCCGATAAGGCTGTAAACACGGTGAAAAATTTAATAATTCGATAACAATGTAAAGGATTAACAATTACATCTTCACTCGTACTACTTGAAAGTTTTTTTGCACTAATGCTTTCGTCATTTTTATCACATTTACTGGATTCACTGTTAGAAAATTGATTTCCGTGAAAAGATCTTTTACGTGGTCTACTAGTAAGAGAAGGTGTACTATGATCTTTTTTTCGGATACGTAGACATTTTGCTTATTAACTTGATGTTCACTGCTCATAACTCTGAACAAAACTGATGAAAACCAACGCTTCGTTTTCAACAGATTCTATTGTGAAAATACATAAAAGGACATTTGGTGGCATTTTACGTTGAACCTGTGTCCCCACAAATATATGCCACGTAGTAAGTAAATGGGTACCTGAGTGAACGCTCGGTTATACACGTGGCGCGCTCGGGGCCTGAAGGAGAACTACTCACTTTAATGGCTTATAACAATAGAACGAGTGGGAATTTTCATTGAAAATTTTGGGAAAATATTTTTCAATAGTTTTACTAACAATTTATGAAATTAAAAAAAAATCGATTTTTTGAACCGTCTAACCATATTTCCCCCCTTAAAAGAATGTCATCCAGACGCGATTCAAACTTTATTAAGCGCACTTGCTGACAATCGTTCCTTAACGGTTTTACAATTTTTACAAGAAAGGCGTGAGTTACAGTTAAAGGCTGAGTTAGGTGACGCAGCTGACCTTCCAGCTCCTCAACCGAAAATTGCCGAACCTGATCCAGAGTTCGAGTTGCAGAAGAAAATTCTAAGCATCCTTAATATGTCATCTATAACGGAGTCAAAATCCGATCTATTGTATGCAAATGTGCAATCACTGCAAAACGATTCAAACACTATTGAACTTCCAAAAGATAATAAGGTGCAAGGAGCGTTGGATTCACTGATGAAAGCGTTAGTTTCTACAATTGCAAATCACTTTAACTTTAGGTAGATAATGAAATACATTTTATTGGAAGTCTTTAATTGTTTGGCGTTTTTTCCGAAACTATTTCATATTTGGCACGAAGATAGGAATTGGTGGCAGAATAACGGCGTAGTTAAATTTTGATGTTTGGGTCTAATTTTCATTGGGGTGAAATGGGAATCAAATGAAATGGTGCTTGTAAAAACGACTTCAAAAATATAAATGTCCTAGCAAAAGTCGTCGTTATTAGTGGCTTAACCAACATGCTGGTAACGATTGTTTTACTAAAAACCAACGGAGCTTGAAAATAAAGAAATTACTCGTACCTTAACACAGTATATAAGGAAGTGACTATTTGCACTTACGTGTACTTCCGTGTTTACACGTACTCGCCATCTTGATTTCCACTGTCATTTTGGCTATAATCATGGCTACAAAAAAGTAATAGATTGGCGATTTTTGCGACTTTTTAGTGTCCATTTAGCGATACTGTCTGTCTAAAGTCTGGCGACCCTGATTGGAAGAAGCGTTACACAGAAAAAGAAAAGAGGTGAAACTAGAGGTGACTTTTAGGCAAAAATTCTATCTACAATATTACAAACTTCGGTTTAGTTTTGCAGTATTTAATACCAATATAATATTTCTTCTTATCGAAAGTTAAATAAATTGAAATTGGAAAACTTCCGTTTAAAACCTCGACTAGAGAAATAAATACTAAAATATTTCATCACGCGATCGGCGCACATTGGTACAAAACGATTTTTTTTTGTGACCAAAAATAGATTTTCGTCATGTCACAGATTTGAAATATTTTAATGCCATTCAATAGTCAACTAAATGCATTACCTTATGGTAACAACTTTTTTTTATATTTACCTCCCCCTCTTTGTGTTTGGAATGGTTAAAGTCATAGCAAAATTTGAATAGCTCATTTTGTTTAAAAAATTTTCGAGTTTTCTATGATTTCAGAGTTATATTTTGAAAATACTTGTAAGGAGAGGTTGAATTTTTATTAATGAAATCACTTAATATATAGAAGGAGTTATTAGGCCAACAAATTATGATAAAGTTTTTTTAATAATAGTATTTTAATTACAAAGGGCTAAATTTCGTTCCAATGTGTGCTGGCCAGAGATGTCCACGTTCTAATTGGTATCAAATTAAATTAGAAACCCTCCTGCATCGTTTAAAAAAAATTGGTTGTGACCTTCGGAAAAAATTGCATTTGAATTAAAGTCTACCATGTTGTCGTGTTCGTATTTCCACACAATGTTCCCACTTATGCAGGAATTTTAAGACTTTTATGGCTGCATAATGTTCGTTTGGAAAATAAATTACAGTTTTTCTAAGAAACTTTTAGGATTAATGACCTCATTTATATTTAAAGAAGTTACTACATATATATGACATTCAGGTATATACATGTGATGATTATTGAGTTTGATGTTTATGACATCTTATTAATATAAGGTAAGGGAGAATTGTAAATGTTAATTGTTTGTGTAAAAGCATAAGTTGCAGGTACTCAGATGCGTGAAAGTAACGGAAATCTTAGCTATTTAAAGGGAAGATATTTTGCGTATTGAACATTGTCTATCTTAATTGAAAAGAGGAAACACCACACTGCTTTGGCGAATTTGATAACACAATAAGAGTATTTTGTGTTTCTTGTTTCTTGTTAATTACATTTATTTTGTATAAAAGTGCTAAAATCAATATGCAGATTTTGTATTATTAACTTTATGAAATAATCCGTGTTAGCAATGTTATGAAATACGAATATTTTGTGCGTATTCTATCAAATACGTATAATATGAGAATTTTGGACGAAGAAAGTGTTCGGCGATTCGTTCTGACTTTCAAGAAGAAGTGGCAACTTGGTACTAGAAACGTACGAAAGCTTGAACAACAGAATGAGTTGTAGTTAAATACAGTAATATAAATTAGTGCTAAAGAAATAAAATCTGCCGTGTCATCTCAACCATCAACTTCAACATTTGCAATGCCTTCGTCTTTACCTTCTACATCAACATCGAAATTTTCTTCATCAACATTGGAGTCTTCTGCATCAACATTAGAACCTTCTACATCATTCAGCAGAGCCAGGCTAGCAAAATCCCTGGATCAGTGCTCAGAAATCACCAAAAAGCGAAAACTAAAACAACATAATGATGATTTAGCAACGGAATTAATAAGCCAGTCGAATTGTCGGAAGACACCTAGGAAGCCAAAAATAAAGACTACAAGCGCTACAGATACCACAACACCAGAAAAATTTCACGGACAGAACAAAACCTTGATCTCATGATATGCTGCTTATATCATTAGATCCATACATCTCATCATTTGGGAGAATACGGGACAAACGTTTTAGATCCAGGGAATATCCTGAGGAAATGACTAATTTACTACACAGAGATGAAAATGTAGATAATACAAACACAACAAAAGTTACAGATTTTTGATAGGCACCAAGTCTTCGGCGTTTCTAATAAAAAATACGATAAATTCTTCCTTCTCTCTCGCTCTTCTTCAACAGCGCCCGTGTGGGGCTGGTTCTAAATTCCAAAAGCAAAATAAATGTCAAGCATTTAAACCCTGTAAAACAAAATTCCGAATCGCCAAAATCCCAAAAAAAAACTACTGAAAAGAAGACCCCGAAAACGAAATTCCCAAAATATGGATAGAATATCTTTCTGTTTGGCCATTTCGTTTCTTCATAATGGAGCAAATAATAATTGTAAGCAGACCTGTAAAGTAATTAAATACACCAGGACTGAAGTACAGCTGAAGTACAATTACCTTGTACTTAGAATTTTTTAGTACAAGTATTTGAAAATGCCAAATACCAGTACCGGGACTTGTACTTGTACTTTCAATTCCCACAAAAGTACTTTAATATTTGATCTTAATTACTTTAGTAATTAAAAAGTGTACTTAAGTACTTTTTAAGTATTTCCAATTACTTTTAAGTACTTCTCATTCCTTTTAAGTACCAAATTCCAGTACAGATATTCACTCACTAAAACACTGTAGTCTAAAAGGCAAACTACGGAATTATGCATAATAATATTAAAAATAAAACAGTAATAATAAACAGTGTTTTAATGAGCGAATATTTTTATTGATATTTTTTAATTTTAAACGAATTAAAAGTTTAAGTACTTAAGTAGAAATAAAAGTTGAAAATACTTAAAAAGAATTGAAAGTACTAAAGTTATTGTGGGAATTGAAAGTATAAGTACAAGTCCCGGTACTGGTACTTGAAATTTTCAAATACAAGTACCAAGAAATTGTACTTGCGCATAAAAAATTCTAAGTACAAGGTAATTGTACTTGTACTGGTATTTGTACTTTTATTTTACAGGTCTGATTGTAAGCAATGTGTGAGATAATTGCTTTCTATTTTTTCGGGATTTTTCTTTTGGGGATTTTCTTCGGGACTTTGTCTTGGGGATATTTTTCGGGATTTTTTTTTTCCGGAATTCTGATCAACTGCCGGGTACAGCAATGGATTCAATTTAAACTACCTAAACTATTGGAATTGATTCCAATTAGTTTTCGATATATTTGAGTGCAGCGATTAAAATGATTCACCCTGTATAACAAGTTTCACTTCACTAAGATGGCTACTACGCAGAACACATTATGAAAATTTATCCATTACCTACCTTAATTTTTGTCAACCATATGTTCAATGGTTTTCAAGAAAGCTTATCCTGAGCTCAGAAGATGAAAAAACTCCAATTGAACAAAAAAAAAAAGAATAGGGGAAAAGTCAATTTAATTATTCTGTAGATTATTAAAATTTTAACATTTATAATTGTATTTTATGATCAAAACCTAAATGTTTTGCTTACTACTTTCAACAGTAACGGGAAGAAATTGTTGTCTTCTTCTTTCAAGTATGTTCTCTACTTTTAACCAACTTTTCAATAGTTTTTCAGTTCCAGTCAAGTCTCCTATAACGCGATTAATTCATACCGCGTTCTATGGAAACCGTGTTATATGAAACTGGGAATTAATACAAATTAAATGAATTCGTACCGAGGAATATAGAATCTCAGAAATAAAGAAATTGTTCATAAATATATAGACCTACATAATATTTGGACCTACATAAAAACTGCATTCTCAAAGTATGCAGTTGTGATTGATACAGATAATAAATAAAATTGTATAATAGAAACGGCAATGAATATGTAGATATTTACTGTTTTATTTTCTTTTTGAAGGATTTTTGAATATAATATATAGTTCATATAATAATATTATAAACTAAAAATAAATTTCCAACAATTTTGAAATTCTCTTTTTAATTTTGCACTCCCCATCGTTGAAGGATCATTTTGAGTGAAGTTCTAATTCTTTAGCCAATTCGAGTTTTTTTTTACATCATAACTGAAGTTTGAAACGGATTCGTTATCGCCGTTTTTTTTCCACAAATGCATTTAAGGTAGACTCATCAATCAATTTCACTAAATCCTACTCATTTAAACTCTCTTTACGAAGTAGTTCATCTACTCCAACATGCATTAAGTGTTGATGGTTTAATTTCTGCTCAAGCTAAAAGGGCTTAACTTTCATCATTTTCTAATCTGTTGAAAACGGCTAGAAAAAATTGGCGTATATAGTACATTTTGAAAGTACGGATGACTCCTTGGTTCAGCGGCTGTATTAATGAAATGCAGTTAGAAGGAAGAAAAAGAATCTTCACATTTGGGTGATTCAGTTCCTTACTATGACTACTAGCGTTATCAAGGCACATGAAAACTTTAAAACTAATTTGTTTTCAATCATATAGCTTTCCGCTTGCGGGATAAAGCAATTACGAAATCAATTTTTAAATAATTCTTTAGTCATCCATACTTTTTTACTAGCTCGCCGAAACGCAGGCAACTCAGAGGTCTTAATATTTTGGAAAGTTTGAGGATTTGATGAACAATTTATTATCATATGTTTTATTATATTAACAAACTTCCTGATAGATTGCTACACATATGGAGAGTGATACATTGTTTAGAAGATGTAAACCCTGAAGCCCGCCATTCATTTTTTTAAATGTAGGTCCGAGATGGATTTTTTTCCAGTACAATACTCTCTCGGTAGAATTAAAAATCTCATCTGGTACATATGTCCGTTTATTGATAAATTTAAGGGAGCTCCATTTCAAATTTTATTGGCAGCCTCAAATTCGGCTAAGGCCGAATGAAATTTAATGTTTTCCAAGGAGTATCCTATTTTAGCTTTTGTAACCATTCTTTGCGCTTGCAGTAAATACATGGCGATGTCGTTCTGAAGAAGAATGGTCAATCCGTTTAAAATGCACATAGATTTTAAGTGCTTTCTGTTTGATAAGATTTCCGCCCGCAGGTATCTTTTTGGCTATACAGTCTTCCAACCAGGTCATCAAAGCTCATTCCATTTTTTACCATATTAACGTGTCGTGTATAAGTAGAGCCCTTCGCACCTGACGGGCAACCATATGAAATAGTTTTCCTTATTTTTTCTTATTTTTCTTTAAAGTCCGAATTGTAGATTCATTCAAATTTAACGATTTTTCAACTGACAATTTGGATTTTGTCCACAAAAAACAAAAATTTTCTTTATAATTGTTTTCTGCTTTTATCGCTGTTAGCCATTTTGCAAATATGTTGATAATTATTTTTTGAGGTAAATAAACAATTTTACCTAGATGTTCTTTAATGGTGTACATCGTCGTCGACCACATTTCCACACATATGTGTGTTCCTGCTGGCATGATCGCTTACCGGAGAATCAGTCCAGCACACGACCCAGGTGAACGCGGTCTTTGTACCCGACGACTCTTTTCCGGCGATTGTCTCCCCTGAATTATGTCTCTCCACTTTGATTTCCAGTTGATGAGAGAGGGGTCCTCTGCGCTATCAGGGCCAGCATCACTTACTCAGTCATGCTAATTGCTTCCTCCGGCGACCTGGAGCTTTAATGCGTTAGCTTAAGGTTCCCCCCGCGAAATTTGTGAGGGTAAATCTACAACCACTAAAGTTCTCGAATTCTTGCATCACTGCTTGCCTCTGATTGAGTAAGGCTTGTAGGTTTATTACATTTTCACAGATTTTATTAAGGCCCTTGACAGAATTGACCGCGGGATTCTTAATAAACCTAAACTACTCGGGTTCCCGCCGATTTTTATTGACTGGCTGTCCTTTTACCTGTCCGGGCGTACTCAGCATGTCTTGTTTCGCGGTGCCCTATCCAAGGAACTCTCTCTTACTTCTGAGGTACCTTAGGGCAGCATTTTTGGCCCACTCCTCTTTATCATTTTTATTAATGATGTCTCGTTGCTACTTTCTAGCTTCAGAATCCCGTGTTATACCGATGACGCCAAAAAAGTCGGTGTCGTCTGTCGTGACTGTGCTCTGTTGAGCACATATATTCACATTTTTTATGACTGATGCTCCAGTAACCGTCTCCCTTTTAATACTAACAGATGCACCGTAATGGTTTCACCCGCAGATAGGTCTCTTTGGCTACTCTTTAGATGGCAGTGTCTTGAGTAGGCTTTACAGAGTGAAGGATCTGGATGTGTATCTAAATTCCCGCCTTTTCTTTTGGTGACCACATTAACTTCGTGGTGAGTATGGCTAATTCCTTGTTGGGCTTTGTGGAAAGGTGGTCCAGGAAGCTCGACGACCGACCGTCGTTAGACCCATTATGGAATACGCTTGCTCGGTTTGGGATCCCTAATGTGCTGTCCAAATTAAGCGGATCAAGGCTGTTCAGCGTAGATGCCTTAGGTTTGCTCTTCGCGGCCTTTCATGGCCCGATCTTTTCTTCCTTCCATTCTATCTTGCTAGGCTCGGTCTGATTTCTCTCGATTCACTTGGAAAGAAACGTAGAATTTATAAGATTACTTTTTGAATGATTTATTGTGGGGGCGTAACGTAGGCATTTCCATTCCCGCCCGGTCCTTGAGGAACTTCGACTTTTTCATGTTCCCTATCATCGCACGCTTTACGGTATGCTCGAAGCCTTTATAATGATTACGCTGCCTACATCGGATTGTTCTAGGTGGCAACTGAAGAGCCATCTGAGACTACTCATTTGAATAAGTTAGTTCAAGTTCTTAGTTTTAATTAACTTGTCGCAGTAGCCAGCTTTGGCGAACTTGTTGTAAATAAATAACTTAATTAATTTATTATTGCTCATTTTTAGGAAAATTCCCTAAGAGTTGGAATTGACAAACAGGGGAATACCCCTTAAATGTCAACTACAAAAATTTCACATATCGAGTAAGTACTGCCATAGATTAATTTTTCAAGCCATTTGAGCTGTTGGAATATTCTTGTATGAAAAACGCGTATAAGGAGACCGCGTTACAGGAGAGCTGTCGCAATTTTTTTATGGAAATCGCGTTATAAAAACACCACACTGTAGGAGACTTGACTGTGCTTAACAGAATTATTAATGTTTTGAGTTTTGCCTCTTCCTTAGAGAATCAATAAAGCAGATATAAATTGATCAACGTTCTGTTGAACAACCGATAAATTCTTTGATAGACCCTTAAATATTAAATGTCGTTTCTCTTGTTCCTACAAGCAAACAAAGAAAAACAATTTGAGAGGGAAACTCGTTGGTTTCCGAGTTAGTCAAGCATTTCAGTAGAGGCACCCAAAATAAATAAATCGGTTCTAGTTAATTCTTTTGTTTACTCAAATGTTGTTATGTTTTCCACCTTAATGATAATTATTTTTTTTAAGTATCCTCTACTGAATAGAAGGTAAAATTATCGATTGCTTTTAAGAATTTGAAATGTCCAAATACAGCTCATTTCACTTCACCAAGTGGGAAAGAAAGTAAAAAAATTGCTAATTCACATCTGTGACGTTTTCGCCACCAGCAGTGAGAGTTGCAAAGTTTGAATAAAAGCGGAAAGAATGAAACTTTCAGAACTTACCGAAACTTGTCATTGGGAGGGGAGGGGTTTAAATATTCAGCATAATAGAAAATAACTTTCAGTTTATGAAAACGTGAGCTGAATCTGTACTCCTTTGCAATTCAGAAATTCAATGCGGCGCCGTAAGAATGCACAGTAACAGATTCAAAAATTCAAAGTGGGGGAGTATGCGATACAAAAGGGGATGACGGAAGTATGATTTGCAGAAACTGAATATTTGAAAATGTCCACATAATTTTGTAATGTTCGCTTTTTGGCTTGCACATGTAAAAGGAGTTTGAATAATTGACGACTGTGCAATGTTCTTGAATCATTTTAGTTTTGTGTACCGGAGCTGAAACTAGTAAATTTCTGACAATTAGTAAATATTAACAAAATGTATTACATCATTTTACTTAACAATCACGTCAAGGTAAATTCGTTATGTCCTTACTAAAACATCGTCAGTTTTCCGAAATTTCGTACCGATATTCGTTTTATGTTGAAATAACCCGAGAATATCCTTGTTACACAAAATGCGATTTTCAACCATACTAACAACACAGGACAGTGAATTCAAAATGGATTTCCCTAGAGACAACTTTTATACATTTCATTTCATATCCACAGATTAAAATGTAAATGCACGAGACAAGCAATCCCGCATTTCTTGTGAAAAGTTCACAGTAGGGCAATTATCCGCAGTATTAAGCTTTAATTCAAAGCAAAGCTGAACGCTTGACTCATCATTTGCCGGATTAAGCAATTTATCCGCAGCTTTACCCGCAGTTGCCGTTTTATGTAAAAGCAAGTAACAGGGTAGAAGGACCTTTTCCATGTACAATTTTATGGTGATTAACTTTTGGAATTTTTCAAAGATAACCGATTTTTCTGGGAGAAATTCTAATTCAAATGAAATTTTCTTACATTTTTGATGGCTAAATCTGACAGTATTGCAATATAAATTTTACGAAAATGAAAATGTATTACAGCTATCATTAGAACTTCTTACGCAAGGTCCCTGTCTTTAATCCTTATTAACTATTTCATAATCAAGAAAATTAATTCAAAAATTACCCCGTAAATATAATTTTATGTAGGTTGATTCGCTTCGCGTGTTGGTTAAAAAATAGATGCTACATTGAATTTGATAATTGCCGTAATAAATGGAGACATTTCGAAGTTTATGTGAAGTTAGTGCGAAATGACTGTTATATCACAGTGGTTATCCTAGATAACGAACGAAAGGAAGAGTAACGCACGTGCAAGGATTTCTCAGCTTAGAAAGACTTTACCCTGGGTCATTTCACCCGTTGAGGGCACAGGACTTCTACTAAACCACCTGGACTATTTCTTCCTTCTTTACAGATCTTCTTCATGTGTTGCGCGGTCGTCAAATTAAGCGTTTTCTTGGGTCTTGTGCGCGTTTAAATCTAGAGTCTGTTGAGTGTTGTTGTTTGGCTCTTTTCTCAGAGTGTGTCCTAGCCATTGCCACTTTCGCCTGGAATCGCTCGTGTCTATCCCGTCTTGGACCGTAAGTCTGCGTAAGTTTTCGTCGATGATGACGTCCGGTCAATGCAAGTTAAACATGTACCGGAGAAACCAGTTGACAAAGGCCTGTAGCTTAAATATTATTTGGCAGGTCACTTATTATGCTAAACAGCTGGAGTACAAGCTCATAAATTTGGTTTTAGCAACATTGATCTTAAGCACTGCTCTGCGACCTTCTCTACTCAGGGCTTCGAACTCTGCTACTTTGATAGAAGATATACATCATCGGCGTAGCCAAGGTGCATAAGGTGGTTACAAATTTGGGCGATGGGTGGTCATCTAAGATGCTGCAAAGATGATAGTACGCAGAAGGCTCGGATTGTTTTCCCTTGTGTACGACGTAACATAGCGCTCATGAATAGGACTCTTTTATGATAATGATACTTTTTTGTCTCTCCTACATAAACCTGCTCATGCATACGCTGTCCAACGCTTTTTCGAAATCACACTTCCCATTGTTGGTTGAAGGAGTCGTCGGTGTTATGAAGCAGTGCATCAGCATTTTGGTGCAATGCGGTAGTATATGTGCTGCGGACGTTCGGTGTTTTAAGCCTCTTTACATTGAGTCGTGGGTTATTAGCTGTTGTGTTACCTGGACGTACTGCTGCCGTGCATATGCAAAAGTGTTACAAGATGGCGATCGCCGCCAATATAAGGGCCGCGATTAGAGCTTACGTCTAGAAGACATTTTCTCCAACTTTTCGCAACAACAATCTGGTCAATCTCGCTCACTGCTCTACTGTCTTCAGAAACCCGGGAGGTTAGATGCCACTTTAAGTATTTAAATAAGAATCCACCGATGACAAGTTTCTCCGAGTTACAAAATTCAACAAACAACTCCCTATTTACGTCCCTGTTTTCGAGTCCAAACTTCCCCATTACATATTCCAAGCTGATATTGTAAGTGCCGATATTAGTGTTGACCATCTTTATATCACCTTTAGGAGCCCTATCAAAGGTGTCACCACAGAGCTGGTAGAAGACCTCCTCGGTTTTTATATCCGGTTGCTCGGTTGCTGCATAGTACAGCATTATTGAGTTGTTACGTATCCGTGTTCGGAAGTGACGATAAGAATTTGGTCTGAGATTTGTGACCGGTTCAGTAGTTATTGACGGGCAAGCTTGGTTAGCAACAATTCTACACCTGCCATGCGGGGTATATCTAAATCTTCCTGGCTGGAGTATAGGAGCACGGTTTTAGATGTGGGTGACTTAATCTCTCCACTTCCTTTACCGCTAGTAACCGCTTAACCCTAAAATTGTAAGTTTGTTTGAGTCATTTCCCACTCCACTCCCATGATCTTCGTTTATCAACATAGTTCTCACGTTTCATAGTCCGATATTTATAACAAAAAGCCGTCATCACAAAGCCAAACCGAGGTTTCCGAGGTGTAATTTATGCGTAGTGTGTATGCCAGAGTGTCAGATAATAATCACAGCAGACTGGCTACTTCTTGAGGCGTATTGGGAATCAGCTAGATTGTATTGGTACAGGGCATAGATTCTCTCTAAGCATAGGCGTTCTGACTGTAGTGTGGGTTTCCCTCCTCCTTTCTTAGACAGACTTAAGACCGCTGCAAAGGTCTGTAGTTCCAGTAAACCGTTATGGTCGGAAGAAGAGTTTTTATCGTAACCTGTTGGCAGGACAAAACAACTATGGGTCGACGCCGGTGTAGCTCGTGCGTGACATCTCCGGGATGAACGGCCAACACGTATCACATACGATCTAGAGTAAGTGCGCTACACAAATTCACTTCTCTCAGGAATATAGGGCTTTCGCTAAATCTCTTTATTATCGTCTGTTCTGAGATGTAATTGTTTCCGATATTTTTCCTTCCACTCTTCGCTTTTTGTCCTCAAATCTTACTCATATAGTGAGGGACAAAACTGTTCACATTAAATTTATATCGGTGAATATTTTTAATTAAATAATGCTTCGTAAAAGAAATGTGGTGAAAGTTTTATACTAAATTTATGAGGATATAATCAAATATTTTCACAGTTTATGTGAACAGTTGTGTCGCAGGTGAACATCCATTAGATTGACATCAGATGTTTTTAAATTAATATTTCGTATGACCTCCTTTTGCTTTTAGTAGAGAAGCAATGCGTTTAGGCATACTTTCCACTAATTTTAATAAATAATCTTCGCCCACTTCGTCCCATATTTTCCGGACAGATCGCCAGAGGTCCTCGTTATTTGCTAGAGAAGGTTTGAGAAGGATTAATTTCCTGTTTATATGCGCCCAAAGGTGTTCTATGGGGGTAAGGTCTGGAGAATTCGGAGGCCATTTGAGAACAGATATCTTATTATCACAGAACCACGTTATTTTGGCTGTAAACTTTGGATCATTATCCTGCATGAATGTCAGATCCGTTGGTTCGCAACCGAATTTTTCGAAGCTCGGCAATAGGCTATCTTCTAATATGGATATAAAAGCTGTGGCTCGCATTATCCCATTAATTTTTCGACATTTTCTCAACCTTCCACCACAAAAACAGCCCCATATCATAATCGATCCTCCACCGAATTTCAGCGTTCGCTGAATATTTCACTCTTGTAAACCCAATATTTTATCAATCCATGTCCAAATGCGGCTATCTGATGCCAATCGATTTATTTTGGTTTCGTCTGACCTAATAACGTGTTTCTAGAGCTCAGCCGTACGATTTTTGTGCAAACTAGCAAACTCCAGACGCAATTTTCTATGGCGATAAATCAGCAGGGGCTAAAAACTTCGCTCTAGCTTTAAGACCACATTTCCTAAGGGTTCTGCAAATAGTTTTGTTGGAAACGTTTGTGTCTAATGTAGTTCTTAAGATTTTATTTACATCGGACGC
This sequence comes from Leptarthrus brevirostris, assembly GCA_964036015.1. Taxonomy (NCBI): domain Eukaryota; kingdom Metazoa; phylum Arthropoda; class Insecta; order Diptera; family Asilidae; genus Leptarthrus; species Leptarthrus brevirostris. The sequence goes on from OZ038372.1 coordinate 126,775,916, forward strand.
ATTGTCCACGACTCCGGTGACAATCATTCGTCTAGCTACCCTTTTGGTTTCTGGCGATAGTTTTTCTAATATCAATTGTAATATATTTTTTTAAGTTTTGGCCACTACTCCAATGGAAACACGAAATTTTTCCGCAATTTTCCTATATGGTACACCATTTGCAATTTCTTTTGCAATTTCAGCCATAAGGGACGTCATTAGCTTCTTTGGCATTTAATTGCGCCAAAATAGTGCTGAAACTTATAGTAATTTATTAGAAAACTAATAAAATTACCATATTCAACTAAATTACCTTGCAATTAATACTCTTTAATGTATAGTTACCGATTTTCTAAATTTGTCAATGCTGAGTTAAAACTGTCCACATCACCTGTTTCGAGAAATTACATCAAAACTACTGATTATTATGTAAATGTCAAAAAACGAGTTGTTTCGAAACTAATAACATCCATTACCGTCAAAAATGTTGTACATTCCCGCGAGAAAGTTATGACTTATAGAATACTTTATTCATTTTCAAAATACATATGTATGTGTGAAGAGTTTTATCCCTCACTGTATTATTCGCGTTCAATTTTAACGCTTTTCATGCAGTTGACTGTTTTGTACATATTTTATTCCTTTTGGTTCCGCAGTTGCTTTTTAATTGTTTGTTTTTACGGTGCGGCCAAAGTCTAGGGGACAACCCTTTGCCGCGTTAGTATGGTTTCGGCCGGAATCGCATTAGGATAAGGGAGTTAAGAAACTTGAAAGCATTGTTTTTGCATTAATGCGGGCTAGACAGCAGCAGGCGGAGTGGATTTTTTAATTCTGTTTTAAAAACTTACGGGGCGACCGATTCTCAAACCCGGGAACCATGGCTTGGTGTTCGTGCCGCTCAACTAATTGATCCAACTCCGTCTCCATGTCATCTAAGGCGATGTAGAACAGCAGGCGAAGGAAATTGTTGTTTGACCCCCATTTCCATTTCAAGCGGGTCTCTTTCTGGTATTCCTTGGTATGCTCTATTCCTGTGTCGCCCTTTCGGTGCCTGTGGATGTTATGTGTAAGAGGGGTTTCCATTCTGGAGGTTCTGTGATTATTCATAGAGTGATTTACTGGTCTATATATATATATTCTGAAATTGGCTTGTTCTTCTCGCATATTTCTATCGTGGAAAGAATTATTAGCACTATTTCTTTGATTATGGCAGTCGATCGCCCTTTTTAAATAGAGCTTAGATTTAACCCAAATTTGCATGTGTTAATTTAACAATATTCATACGGACGGACGATAGATTGATTTTATAAAAGTCAGTCTTATTAGTAAAAGTGATCTTACAAGTTAAGGCGACGAAAAACGCAATAGTTTTCCTGTCATCTATGATTCACTACCTACTATAGCTGATAATATCGAAATTTTAGCTTTAGAAACCTGGAAGATCGGGAGGAGAGGAACGATATTTTTCCGCACATTTTGAGCTGTATCTAAAGATAGGAGAAACGGACCTTTACTCTCGGATCACTCGTGCGTCGTCCGTCTGTCTGTGACAGACATTTCTCTAAAAACAACTTGGTGTATTAATTAAGCATGGTTTTTTTTATTTAAAAATATATATATTTTTTGTATCCTTGGGGTATCGTTTTAAAGGACAAAAAAAGATTCCAGAAATATTTTTTTTAAATTGTTGGTGAATTGTTTATTTATGACCAATAAAGATAACACACACGATACAAAAAAATATTTTTTTAAAGGAGCCAAATCCCTCCTTCCCACCTCATTAAAGAAATAAAAAATATTCATTTCATAATCCTTGATTGTGGAAATATATGCGCGTCACGAAGGCCTAACATTATGCCAAATTTCAAATTCCTTCATGAAGCCTTTTTCGAGAAAACGTATGTGACAGACAGAATGGACAGACGCATGAGTGATCTTAAAACGGTCCGTCTTTTCCTTTTGATCAATAAGACAATTAACAGGTCCGAAATCCCGTAGAAGATCTCGAGTAGCACTGAAGAATGAAAATCAATTTATTATACAATATCTTGTGAATCACCAATGTGTACTGTATTGTGCAGTTAGACTTAAAGGACGTATCACTGCATAAAAACAGTTTCTAAATTTTATCCACAGGCCGCAGAAATGTTTATGTTAGACATTGTTGAAGTGAATAAAGGCTTTTTGATTAGATGAATCTAATTATGAAATACATATTTAGAAGCAAAAGGCGAACAATTGTTTGGAGACGACTTGGAGAAGAATGCTGAATTTATATGTTACACACTCTGTAAAGCGCGGCCAACACTATTATAACTTGGGGCTGTTTTCAGGTCGTATAAATTTCTGGGGGGACAACAAAAGACTTTTATCTCAAACTTTTCTCAGGATGCAGTATAGTTGACGGCTTCATTTATCAGCATCATATTTATACCAAAAACAACGCAAACATTATTAAAGAATTGTTGAAACAGTAAATGGAAAATAGTACCTGAAAACCAAAGTTGGGCGTAGTCAGTTACGTTTGTAATTTGACTAGAAGTTCAATTATACTGATTACTATTATAAAGTAATTGTGACTATTTGTAATTGCAAGTACATTGTAATCACTGTCCATAATCTAACATGTACTTGATTCTTAAATCATTGAGCACCTAATACTAAACAAAAAAATAGTACGTGTAAATTATTAAACAGCATTTACAATGTAATCGCAATTACAAGTATACACAATGTGATAAATGTTGTTGTACTAGAAGTCAATTGCAAATCCTACTGATTACTGCTGGGCTCTAAAATCTTACAACTATATACCAATTTGTGTAATTTATTAGTTGAGAATATTTCTGATATAATAATTAATACAGATTAAATTCCAAGCACCACAGATGAAAATTTGTATTTCACTAAGAAAATGAATCTCTCTTTCTTTGAAAATCAAAGATTTTGTGATTACAGTTAGAGTTACTGGTTCTTAAGTAAGTTAAGTTCGGTTGTTAGATTTATTTACTAATAAAAGTTCAAAATTTTAAAATGAACAACATATGAAACTTATTATTTTTATCCCTCTAACTGTTTATGTCATCTAGCAATGTAAACCTGTGTAAACATATGATAGTACAACAAAAAATTAGCATGACCAACATAGAGTAGCACAAGCCGGAAAAACCACCTTTTTAGCCTCGACAAAATAAATTCAGTAATTGTTATTGTAACTAATTACAATTACAAATCCTGTAATTGTAATTGAGTCAGATTACAATTACTCTCTAACTGTAAATGCACTTGATAAAATAACCAATTACTAAAAATTAATTGCAATTGTATAAGCAATTACTCGATTACATTTTGTAATTAGTAATCAATTACAATTTGCCCAACTCTACTCAAAACTTATGAAATTGACGACTTGTGTTATATAGTAGTCTTATCGAAAGTTGAGATAATAAGGGAGATTTTGAATTTTTTCCACCAGAAAGTAGGATATTATGGAAGATAGGGTGAAAAGGATTTTCCACTGAGTTAACTAATAAACTTATTATTCGAATGCCACCTGTTTCTAATCCAATAAGCAAAGCTTAAGCGTGTGCTTTTACGAAATTACAATTTAAGTATATTTATTAAGTTTATAGCTAATTTTTGCGTTCAGCAAAGAAAAAACTAAAAATATACATTGGTATCCACCCGTTTCATTGCAAATAAATTGTTTCTGTCCCTTTTTTGCGCACTTGGGTAGCAGCTTATAAGTAACCAATTTTACAATATCATCAATAAACAATAAATCATGATTTTGGAAGATATGTTAAAATCGTTTATTGGAAGAAAATCGAATAATCAGAAGAGCCAAGAATTATTTAAAGGGGTTATATACAATCAGGAGGCCCAAAAAAATCGATTTTTCAAAAAAAATTTCTTCAGAAGACCTTTTAATTTATTAAAGTAAAAATTTGTACACATATTATGGTAACTTTTAACGGCATCTTAGCATTTTTTTTTTGTAACAATAATTTTTTTGAAAGTTTCTATAGCTGATCTCCGGGATTCATCTCTAAAACAAGGCGTCTTGCGGTGAGGACGATATCACTTGACTGGATCATCAAAAATGAAAAAAACCAAAAATATTTCGTTAATATAATGTATTATATTGTAATTAATTGAGGGAATAAGCAATATATTAATTTTCGACAAAAGTGCGGCTTCTAAAAAAATCGATTTTCGACTAAAATTGTTTATAAAGTTGAAAATATTTATCGGTGCAAAAAAACCTTCGATTAATTCCTAAAAAATATACTTAAAAAGCTTGTGTTAAAATTTGAGACAGATTTGTTCCGCCATTTCCGAGAAATCTTGCTCATAGTTTTGAGAAAAACGCGTTTAAAGTTTCAAAAGCACTTTACATATTAAATGTGCGTGTAACTTCTAGAATATTCGCCGGATTGACCTAAATACATATATATATACTTTGTACTTTAATATATGTACATTGCGAAAAAAAAATAGATTTTTGGAAAATTTTAACTGTATATAACCCCTTAAGAAGCAGCATTTACGAAAACCAGTTTTGGTATACAAATACACCGACAAATCATAATCTGAGCCCGCCAGACCATCATTTTCATAATTTTTCGGAATAAAAAATTAAGTTTTTTTCAATAACTCTTTATTATTCCATTTAAAACCAAAAACATTTGAAGCATAATGCAGTATCGAAGGTTTTTATATATGTTTTAAGAGACTACTTGTAAGATTAATACCAAATGTTTAGTTGATTTCGGAGAATTAAATAAGAATTTCGCCACTGAACTAAACAAGGCATTAGTTCTTATAAGTATCACGCATAAATTCTTATAAGACGCGAAATATATTCCAAAATTCTTAACAAAAATTTCCTTTGGATACACAGTTATTCTAATATGAAAAAGGAAAAGTGGTCCAAGATAGCTTCTCTTAGGTATGCCAGATGTATTTTAAGTATTTCTAGACAACATTTTATGGAACAAAGACACTTTATTGTTGATCTTACAAGAGCAAAACCAACAAACAATTTTCGAACACCAAGATAAGTCTAGCCTCTAGGAAGCAAACAAAGACAATTTAAAATTAAAAGTTTAAAGATATTCATAAATAAATAAAACCATTATAAAGAAAACCCCGAAATGTAAGCAAGATTTTACAGAAAAATTTTTACGGGCTCAAATCCAAGGAAAACTGAAGCCTAAAGGAACTCTCTTCATCTATCTTGTTCTGTCCTTTTAAGCCAAAATTAAGAATAATCCTGGAAAGAATTTTGTTTGCTTACAGCTTAAGACACGGAAAAATCCACTTACAGTATTTCGGGTAGGGCTTCACGATACTCGAGATAAATCTCGCTGCCGGTATCGGTCTCGACACGATACCGAGACCGGCAGCGAGACCAATATCATTGGTAACAGTACGATACCGAGAGCGAGATTGAGGTGACGAGAGTGGACGAGATATTAGTTTTTATCATTTTATTGTGGAAAATTTTTTTTAGTTGTTTCAGCTTTTACGTCGCTCCGAAAAATTCCAATTGTGTGATTTATGGGGCATATAAGTATACACTGCTCTCCCCAATCGCTTCTTTCTACATTATTTCCTTCTTCAGATATTTGCGCTTTATCCCCAATAGCAAACAAGAGCCTTTGCTACCTTATTTTGACGATGGAAATATGAAGAAAATGCATATATACATAGATATATCACTTGTCCTCGCTCCCCGTTATTCCACCGAAATACTCTTTTTTTATCTTTCCGAGAGCGAGATCGCACAGAGACTGGCCTTTATCTCGCCGAGATCGAGATCGAGAGCGAGATCGTCTTCACCTTGACGAGACCAAGACCGAGATCTGCCAAAGTCTCGGTCTTGTCTCGATGCCGTGAAGCCCTAATTTCGGGAGACGGACTAGATAAATCTATTTTCTTCGCCTGTGTGCTGGAACTCCTAAAGAGGAAGATGGTCAATTTGAATAATACCCAAAAGGAATTATCGTCGGTACACTCTGCATGGTTAAAATATCCAATAAGAAATAAGTTCGATAAAGTGTTAGAAAGATACTCACTAAGTAGAGAAGATTATTGTTTCGTAAATCATTGATAACTAAAAGTAGGGAGAAGTAAAAGAAAGTAGTATTATATAATTTAGTTAATTTTCAACTTATCTAATCCGGACTTCTCTTCTTAAAGGCTATGACATCTTTCTTCTTAGTCACACATAACCTTAACAGACACCGACAAGCCAAAACCAGTTTTCACCATTCTTCATTGTCCCAAATGAAGGAAGATAATTAATATAAATGTTGGCAACCCAAAGTATATATGATTGAATGCATAGGGTTCCAAGGAGGCTTACAGAAAAAATTTAGAGCCCCTAAAAGTGGTTGTCAAATTTGAGACAACACAAAAATTTGTTATTAAAAAGAATATTTATAAATTTTCGGGTACCACCAAAAGATTATTAGATTATTTTAATTAAAAAAATTAATTTATTATTTTAATAATTAAACCGATTCAAACCGATTGGGAAAACCAACATGGAGATGGCGTACAAGTCGAAGTAGGGGGCATCGGTCTATAAATATAAATATAAATTTTTTGTTTAAATTTTTCATCTGAAGCTAGTTATCTAGTTGGACTTGGAAGAAATATACACGTTGAGGAAAGAAACTCAAGTCAAATGAAGGCAACGAATTAGAGGAAAAACATCAAGACAAGTTCCAAAGCCAGATAGAAGGAAAATTCGGGAAGGATGACGTCATTACGGATTAAAGTAAAAGTTAAGTACTTTGGAATATATTTTGTTATTTTTGAGTTTTATTTTGTCATTTTTGAATTTTAGAGTGATCCTTTCCGGTGCGAAACGTGTAATAACATTTCCTTGCTGCGGTTAGGATAAATAAAAATAATCAAATTTCGGAATATGAATGTTATAGTTGTTTGATTCAAAGTATTTACGAAAGGATTAAATTTGGAAATATTCAAGTAATTGCATTTATTTCGACGAGTTAGTGGACTCAAAACATACCTTAAACCACGTGGCGCCAAGCGGGTGTTAGGTTTCCATCACCTACTCCCTTTCTTCACGCTAGCCGGCATAATATATGCTTGAGTAAAATAAAGCATATGGGTCATTCTTTCACAAACCGGACAGATTTGGACAAAATCTGAGCAACACATTTTTGATTTCGCTGAAAATTGGAACCCGCGCGCCGAAATGATGTGCCACGCTGGATGAATTAATTTATTTCTAAAAGTAAAAAACAATTTCTCCATTAATTAAAAATAAGTTTTTTATAGAAAATCGGACGTAGAATACGATGGCTATACTAAAACCTTGCTACGAGGGTGGGGCAATGGCTACAAATCGATTTTAACAATTTATTTGTTTATAACAATAGAAATTTGTTAATAATTTTTATTTGCGATATTTTTTTTTAGAAAATTCATTCTTTTAGCTTTAAATTGAAAACAAGAATGAAGTTTCTACCTTCAATAGAACCGGAGTTATTAATTTTTAAAAACTAGTGGGGTAGGTCCAGATTCTGGGTATCGCATCATTGGTGCGACCCTTGAGGTCCACACGAACAACTTCCCAGTTAATAACAATTTTCAATTATATTACGAGTAAGTGAAAACTCAATAAAATTCATACTATTCGATTTATCGTTTTATTTATCATTAATATCAACTATTTATGGTTTTTTTAAACATTTTTTAATGTTACAAAAAACTATAAAAGTTCTAGATTTTTTTTAAGTATTGAGTTGTATCAGAACCAATTAGATCAGATGAATCTTTTTGAAAAAAAAACTTTCGCCCACTTGTATCTCATTTAACAATACTTAAAAAATTGATATTTTAAATTTATAAATAAATAAATTAATGAATTTAATTTATCATGATAATTTCGTTGTAATTAGATGCAAAATTTTTTTAAAAAATTATCCCGTTATAGCACTATTTTTTAATAAAAACCAAATAAATGCACTCTGTTTGGAATTGTTTATAAGAATTTTCAATTGCTATGAACAATCTGCAATTTTGTATTCAATTTCCAAATTTCATAATCAATTTTCAACCAGGTAAAACCATTTTTTATAATTATAAATTTATTATTGTTATAAACAATCATTTATTGTTATAAACAATTTTTCATTATTATAAACAATTTCTGTTCATAATAAATTGTTATTATCCGACTTTTTGATGTCCCGATCGTCATCAGAACAAATTACATCGAAGAAATCCTTTTCAAGAAAGTCTTAAATCAACTTTTTTTTCAGTTTTTTTGTTTAAACAAACCGAAATTGATTAAATTTCTTTCAGCTCTTATTGACAATAATACGCTTCCATAGCGAAGTCGTTATCATTTTTTGTTCGCGAGATTTCGTTGTCGAAAAAAGTGGGTCCGAACGTACGTACGTACGTACGTACACACACACACACACACACACACACACATACATGTGTTCAAAAACATGCGTAAAACACTATGGTGACTTTGAAATGTAAAAAAAAATTAAAACTAAAAATTTTGAAAATCGGACCCATTACAATAACTTCCTATATGTGGGAAGTTAATAAATCTTCAAGCAAAAAATCACGAAATTCTCGAAATTTCGATCCGCTCTATTTTCAAAAAACAAAAAAATCCTCGAACACGTATCTCTTTTTTTCGATATAAAACCCGTAAAAAAAATTTCAGCGAAATCAAAAATGTGTCGGTCAGAAAGGTGTTCGGTTTGTAAAAGAATGATGACCCATATAACAAAATGGCTGGATGGATGGCTATGAATTGGTGACGGCTGCTGAATTGGTGATGTCTTTTCGCTGGTATACCGGAAGGTTCTGTTCTCTTTCTTAGCCTATGAATTTGACCAAATCATGTCTTGTTTAATGCTGAGAATAGTCAATGTTGCTTTTCTATTTCCAAAATGCCTCTATTATATCAATTTCTGTTGATAACGCCAGTATAGGTTATTCGCCTACTATAAATATCTTAGTATATTAAGCAATCATAGATGAACAGATTGTATATTGTCCATCGCAATAATTATATCCCACCGATCTACAAGTTTCATATTACGACTAGACTTAAGGGGTTACATGGGTTTCACGGCTTCAAATGTTGTCTTATTAAATTCTACAACATCTCTAGAATATTTTCCTACATTTTCAAGTCGATCGGAGCAATAGTTTCGGAGATAGAGCCTTGGGAAGTTGCGCGCTAAAAGCCAGTTGGGCTCAGCGCGCCGCAGGTATATTGGAACAGCTGCTCATCTATTGTTTTTCTGTCTTTCTTGTCCGTTTCTTTCACTTTCACTTTCGTCACAGACAGCACAAAAGGATGCCCTGGACATTGCAGCTGCAGCAGGTCCTTGGGCGAAAAATCGATGAATCTATGTAAGTTGAAAAAAAATCTTTTCCCAGTTTTATTGTCACCCAAAACTTAAAACGCGTTTTTCTCGAAACTGTATTTTCAAAGTCGGTTGGCAAGATTTTTCGAAAACTACTAAACCGATCTTGATGAAATTTTACACACGTCTTCGAGATATTATTGACAAGGACTTGGACGAAGGATTTTTTTTTTAATTGCAACTATTTAAAAAAAAAATTTAGAGCAAATGTTACCGAAATTTGTAATTTTTTGTAAAAAGGTGTGCCCAAAATCCAATTTTCACTTAATTTTTTTTCCTTCGTTCAAATTCTAGTTTAAGGTATTAACTAAAACACGTATTTTTTTTTGACTTCAGTTAATCCTGTCATGAGTTCTGCTGTCAACGCGCAAGCACCTTTTTTCCGAGGGGTCACCGGAAATGACGTAGCAATGGCAGAGTTTTAAATATTTTTCTACAAAAATTTCAGAAATTCTTTTTCAAATGTGTATATTTAAGGCAATAAAAAGTTTAAATGAAATATTTCATTTTTTATATAAAAAAAATATTTTAAAAATAAGCCGTTTTTTACCCGAGGAAACCCATGTAAGCCCTTAAATAGTATTCCCATTTCTGGGCTGGGCGGCTTGAACCGCCTTAAATATAGCTGAACGAAAAGTCCTAAGACTTATTGGTGATGCTGTGATCGCTTTGAATTTTATTTCTGTACCTTCGACGGAATGCTGTATATCACTCTTCTATGTAATTTCATGTAAATTTCTCCCTTCCCGAACTACTTGAACCTCAAAATACCGTCATACACCTGCCGAAAATGTCACTCACTTTGAACTATATAGCTAAGCGCCTTAACGTATATCTCACATGGTAGCCGCGACGTAGTGATATTCCACTAGCACTCACCAACAATGCAAGCAAGTTTGCAAGAACGCAAATGAGAAAAGGTAAAGGAACACCTGCCATATCAATCGTCAAATCTTACCGACCTTCGACCTAAAAGGTTTAAATGAAATATCATTAGCGATGTCGGTGCTATCATCACGTCTCATAAGAAGGCACATTTAACAGATTTGGTGCGCCCTTGATCGATTTCAGTAAGAGGTGTCAGAATGAGTAGCAAGAGGAAACCATTATTTATCTAGTTTGCAACAGTATCTTGCCAATCGAAGGAACCGATTTCTAGGCTCTCCTTTCTTTTGCCGTTTCCCATTACAGAAAAATAGAAAAAGTTGGAAACGATGACATTTAAAATGAAGTGTCTAAGGATTAAAACTTCAGGTAAACAACCTATTTATTTATAAAATACGAGTATTGCAAGTAAATCGTTGCAAAGTGTAAACATAAGTGGAATGAATGGCGACATATTTCGGTATATTTTTTTGTCTTGTTTTGAACTTTAAATTTGAAAACGTAATTTCAAACACATTCACATGCTTTCCCCCTCGGTATGAAATGCTAAAAGGGAAAGTTTCAATTCTTGTTTCACATTGGTTTTAAGCTTTATTTTCCTTTAGAGAACGATGAATATTCCTTTTGAGCAATCTGTTAGCGCAAAATGACACTTTAGAAAATCCCCAGGCGGTTTTACACTTTTGAACTTTCATAAATTTATGTAATGTTGATTTTGGTACCCATTAAGATGTAAACTTAACAAAACAAAGCATACTTTTATAACTGCCTGTATCTTCAGTTAATTCAAGTTAAGAAGACACTTTTACTCGAAATTTCATGAATACGAATCTCAATCAATTCAATTTATTGATACCCCCACACTTTTAAGAATAGGTACATAACGAATATGCTGGCTTTTTATCATAACAGCCGCAGGACTTAGCAGTTGGGACATCATCAAGCTCGCTTGCAGGCTACCTAGTATTGCTTTTATCCTGAAAACACATTATGCTTAAGGCTATTAGAGATGGAAGAATAATATCTGCCTCGTGTTTTGGGATCTACCTTAGCCTACAGGTCAACTTGCCCAATTGTTTGTTACCAAGTTAAGTTAAATTCTTATTTTCCATATACATAAACTATGACCTATCTCCTAAGTTTCTACAAACGACTCCAGAACACATTTGAAAAAAAAAATCCAAGTACATCAGAGCCGTACATAGAATAACATGTCATCACGCCACACCAACATACATACTTCCTCGAGATACAAACCTGTAGAAATGCACTTCTAAGCAATCCATGCTTTTAAAAATATTACTTTTTCTAAAACTGCGATTACAAAGTCTAAGCAATGTGTGGACAGAAGCATAATGCATAGAATTTCGCATATGAAACAGGAACATTTTCGACGAATGGGACCGTACCACGTGAGAAAATTTTCAAAATAAATCCTTCGTAAGAACTTCTTGCTTCTTAATGGAATAGTTAGATCCATCCAAATTGGAGAGTGCCGATTATCGCCCTTGAATTCAATTTGATGAGCGATTACATTTCTAAAAGTTCGTATGATTGGTAGAAGACTTTTTCCACGCTTATGACATGCACAGGACGTACCTACTCCTGAAAAATGCTGAAATTTATTTTATTTCATTTAACAAAGTCTTCTGTACTTGAAATGCACATATGGTAGTTTTTAATTCAATCTCCAACACATCGTTTATAAGCACTTTTCGAAACAGCTTTCAAAACCTTAACCGAATTTCCTGTTATGATCGAAACTGCCTGAAAATGTTGTCCTTTTCGTAGTAACCTTAATGTCCATTGCTTGATCTGGTGAATAGGTAGTTTTGTGGGATGGTATTTGTTCAGTTTCTCGATAAAAAGAACAAACGAAGATGCATGCGCTGGAGCGTAATCATGATGCAAAGTCCAGAAATTATCTTTTCACTAATCTGGTTATTTTTCATCCTCTAGGTAAAAAGCCAGGTAGGTATTTATATTTATAGTTTAAAGTCTTTGTATGGCTGTGGCATCGTAGCTCCTGAACGGATGAACCGATTTCAATACAGATTTTTTTAATACTACTATTTGTGGGATGATTCTTAGACATATTTGATGGAAATAGATTCAACTGAGTCCAGGATCAATCTCTAACTTTTTAAATGTTTGCTTATTTAGATGGGGGAATTTTTAAATTATTTACAGATGGATTGTCACAAACGGTTCATAAAGTCTTAGTAATTTGGAAAGAATTAGTGACACTTTGTATCAAAGAAAAATAAAAAGCAATCAAATAGTTCGCCTATATCGATATCGGAAGTCTTCGGTTTGAACCCTACCGGTGGCGACCTATGGTTGTTTTCTGCTGATAACAGGTAACGACAGAAAGGTTATTCCCCATTCCTAATAGGAGAATAATATTTGGTCTAAGGTGGGGTAGGGGGAACGAGTAGTCTAACTTCTTCTTTGTAACGCGTGGACCGATTGGGATGGTTATTTTGCTGTTGTATAGAGTGTGATCCCTAGGGAGGGGGATTGGGATGGGGGAGGGGGAGGGGTAGTCGAACTTCGTAACGCGTGGAAAGATTTTAATCATTATTTTTCTGTTGGGTAGAGTACGTTCCTTGATTGATACCACGACAAAAAAATTAGAGTGGGGTGGATGTGGTGGTAGGGGGTTGAACCTAACTTTTTAACCAGTGGACCGATTTGGATCACGGGATTATAAGAAAGGACGATTAAATACTGCACCGACTTAAAAATATCGTAATATATATAAAATTTAATAAAAAATTAAATGCTTTTTAGCGCTTTTTGTGAAGTCGATTCAATTTTTTTTTAAATACTTTTTTTACTAATCGATTTAATAACAAACAACAAACTTGTCTTTAAGTTCGGAAAGCTGTGTTTCCCGTTTCATACTCCAATTAGTTAAATGCCTCATAAGGAAATAATGGAGTAGAATTACTAGTTAATCTAAAAGTAAATTAAAACTAAAAAATGTTCGGAATTTTACAAGCTTTTCCGACTTCAAATACACAACGAACAGTAAACGCAATAAGCAGACAAATTATAAATTCTTCATAGCCTTCAAAATGCAGTTGCAGTTTTATTCCACCCCCACCGCCCTGGATTTGAGTATCCTGTATGCAAATGAAACCAAGTGGCTGAAAATAAATAATGGAATACAGTGCGGAAAGGAGTGCTTTTAGCTTGAGCGTATTTAATTATTTTCCAGATAGAACTGAAAATGCTTCGGTAGACAACAAATTGTGTGCCACATTTTCGCAATATCGTAGTTAAGCAAATGCAGTATCATCGCAAGGTACTTGAAATTATTAGCTTGAATATGGATGGAAGCATAGTTCGCTTACCACGCTCATCTAAAAATTTTAATAACATGGACAGTATCGCTCGACTGAATTTAATAAACGTCTATTGCAGGGAACCAAGCCTTTGAGCAGTTGCATAAGTAATTTATAACCTCAAAATGTGGTGGTTGTATTGCTCGATATAGTTCGGTAAAGTCATAATTTGTAATAAAATGCTCAAATAAAGATTTTGATTATATGGTAAGAGGGTCGTATTCCGGTTGCTAGGTTTGATTGCAATCTGGAAATCAGGGCATCAAATATAAACAAATGCAAATTTTATTCCTACTGCAAAACGTATTCAATTTGTTTTAAACCGTCCTCTGTAACTACTATTTATTCTGGCTAATATGGAGCCATTAAAAATGGAGTTACTAACACCGAAATTACCAAAGCTCTTTTGGAAAATTTTACAATTAGTTCATTTTAATGAAGTAAAATTAGTATTCAAATATGCATTAGTTCCGCTTTCATTGGTTTAAACTTCAGGAGTGAAATTCAAAGACCTGCGACAACCTGCATCTTAGTAATATGCGAAGAGCAAAGTTAAGAAATAACTATCTAGGCTATAAACAGCTCCTCCCTCTCCCTCTCTAGAACCCAGAACCCTTGTGGGGCATAGGGCGGGAGAAGAACTTCACCCGATTTGAGACAACGACTACAAGTGGTCTTACAATTTAAAGTGTATTCCGAACCACTGATCTTTTTCTAGAACTCCCATGGCCTTTTTTATCGTGATCTGTTGTCATCAGAAAACAACCATGGGTCGCCAACGGTGGGATTCGAACCTGGGACCTCCGGCTTCGTAGGCCGACACGTCATCACCTAATCCACCGATGACAAAGAGAAACGCCAAGGTTATGCCTATGGTTGATAGTGGGGGTCATGAGCTCGCAGACCAATCAGTCTAACTTGCTTGTTACTGAAGTCTCGGGGGCGTATGCTGTACGTTCACCTTAGAAAAACTCTCGATGACAACCGAATGTGGAGATCACAGTTAGTTTAACCAAAGAACCGCAGAAGTAAGTTGTACTTTTAATCACTCACTAAAGTGCAAGAATACACTCCAGCGGCGTTCTTAGGTATAGAAGGGGCCTTTAATATTTTTCGTTTTGAATCCACCCTTGAGGCTCCCGCCGAGTTAGACGTTCTTAAGATCAAGGGCAATACAATCCGAACTGGGTACCAGCTGAAAAACCAAAGTACCCAACTTTGCTATGCCCAAATAAATCGGGCGTCAGCTCTAATAATCCTTCCCTGTGGATGTACATAGCCATGGCACGTCCTGTCCTTACTTATGGCTCTCTAGTTTGGTTACCGACTATGGGGAAGGTATCTCTCTCTAGTTCTCGTAATTTTTTATCCGGCATATGGTGGGGAAAGTACTTCTACGGATTCGATATGACGCTTGTAAGTGGACCTACAATTTAAGGTCGTTTCGAAACCACCGACTCGATGGTAGGTCTCGCATCTGGAACCTCCGGGATAAAAGGCATAAATGTTGTCACTTACTCTACCGACGACTTTTGAAGAAGTGATTTAAATTAAATAAAGTGCAAAAAAGTGCTTGATTTGGTGTCACTGGGGACTATCAACCCCGTACATTTTGCGGTGGTACTAATGAAACAGAATAATATACATCACGATAGGAATCATCCAAATTGGTGACGCGTTATAAAGTTGGGATACCCAATTTGGGATACCCAAGTTGGGATTAGCAATTGGTGATCATACACTATACGACAAAAGAAAGCGATGCATGCGTTACGACGTTAGGTACAAACTCCACCCAACCAAACAACGTTATGACATGGTACCAATCGGCAAACATACTCCACCCAACAAGAAAAGAGTCATTCAAATCGGTTCACGCGTTTCGAAGTAAGACTACCTCTCTTCCTCTCATACACTAGGCCCAAATTTTTTGTCATGTTAGTAATGGGGGATCATACTCGATACAACAGAAGAAGAACATAATCTTCCCAACAAAAAAAGAATCATTCAAATCGGTGAACGCATTACGGGAGGCCTTCCTAATTGACAAAAGTGTGACTCATTTTCCCGTGAGCAGCTCTATTTCCCGGGACCTCGTTGTGATCCTGGCTGAGATCCCCACAGTAGGTGGTAAGCAGGAAATTGTCCTGGCATCGGCATACTTTTCTGGAGGCCGCCTAACCGCGCCACCTGATAAAGTCCAAGAACTCATCCTATCTTTGAGCTAGAAGTGGCGGCTAACCAGCTAAATGATGTGTTTGTCTCCATGACGTAAGGAACCCCCCTGGTGGAGCGAACGGCTGTCTGAAATGCCTAGGCAAATGAGACGTTTATTTAATAGAGCTAAACACTTCCAACAGTCGGATAAATATAGGTTCACACTCACTGAATATAACAAAGAAATAGGACGGTCCAATGACAACCATTTTAATCCCCTGGGGGCGACGGTATCTCCCCAGTACTCCTCCAAAACAGCTTAGATCCCGTCGTTGTCCCTTTGGTCAATTTGTTTAGAGCCACCTATTACTGAGGCTACATACCGCTCTCATGAGGAATGTAGTGGTGGTACACATGGACCAATCATCTCCTCTTCACACTGATCAGTTTACCTACATAAAAGTTGCATCAACAGAAACTGCCTTTTATAGTCTCGTTAGCGAGATTTATAAATCCCTTCAACATAGCGATGTGAAATTATGTGCTTTTCTTGACATAGAAGGTGCTTTTGACAAGACAAGGTACATATTTAGAGTTCTCGCACGGAGGGGTTCACATTCTCATACTGTTAAGTACTATACTATGGTAGCACCTTCAGGCTGTCCAGTTAAAAGGAGTGTCATCAGGTCTGTCCAGTTAAACGGAGTGTCGGCTCAGTCTGGAAGGCGATGAAGAAACTAAGCAAATAATGTGGTTTTGTCCTGCCTTGTCATGGCTTGTTGCAACGAAAAATCTTTAAAGTTCTTGTCTGTACGTTCGTCTGTCAGTATGTCATAGCCCTCCCGTCCACTCGATTGTGAACCTGTTAACATGAAATTTGATATACGATAGATTTTTAGAAAAGTAAGACTGAACTGGCTAGAAGGTTAAATGTCGCTGTTGATGAAATATGTATACGTTCAATATTTTGAATAAAATAATTTTATTACCAATTAGGGTCATAAGTGGGGTGCAGCCTCCTCGAGATTCCACCCTTCCTTCTCTCTTTCCTAGATCCGCCACTAAACATACGAAACTTATCTAAAATATACGAAAAATCGGCTACTTCATACATGATTGACGTTTACCTAATGCCTATAGTAAGATTTTCTAGAAAATTTCCAATTTTTTTAAGTGAACTTCATTGCAAAAATGTTAGCAATCAAAAAAGTTTGCTCGTGAAAACTTTAAAAATGGAAGACATGTTCGTTGAATTGAGTACTATTCCCAGCTAGTGCTTGCTAGAAATGTAGTCTTGTTCGGATACAAAAAGTTTTACGATTCACGTTCTAAGGACAGAAATTCGATAATATTGACATTAAAAAGTTTTATGAGTTGAATTTATGTGGCAAACGTGGAAAATAACATTTTTCAACTGAAAATTTTAAGAGCTCTTTTGCATTTTATTACCAGAAAGAGAAACAACACATGCAATTGGATTCAGTAAATAAATGAATTTAAAAGGAAGCAAGTAAAAATGAAAATTTTAAGAGCATTAATTAAAAGCTTCTTGAGTACATAATGGAATTATAAGGGCCTATCTATCAGAAAAGTCCTTCAGAACTTTCCAATAACTTTGGGATTTTTATAATTCTCTTAAAACTTTGTTTTAACGAAATAATTATCTTCTAGTTCAAAGAATAATATCCTTTGGAGGGAAATGTAAGAACCCTTTAAAATATCATTTCTTTTGAAGCGAGAGATTGGCTGCAAACTTTTTGTTTTCAGAAAATAACTGAAAAAGTTGCCAATTCGTAGTACTTCTTCTGATTAAATTTTCATACATTTAGGAATCTAATCACGTTGTCGGAAAGAGGATTTTTGCCGAGTTGCGAAAACTCCCCAAAGTTTACTTAATAAGATTAACCTCCCGCGGAGTCTAAATGTAAAAGCAAAAAACTTTATTCTTGAAAAATTCCTTATTCAATAAAGAGAAGATGATGAAACGTTAAAAGTCTCTCTCTCTCCGTTATCTTCCCTTTTGAAATCCTTTCGAGGGGACTAATCTTTTTCTTTTAATTAAACAAGGGCTTAGTAATTCTAAGGCAGCGTGAACAAGACGTTTCAAGAAGGAAGAAATTCATCAGTAATCCCAGAGGGTATTAATCAGATTTAACAGGAAATTTAGGACCCAGTTTCAAACGCTGCAGGCATTTCAAATTTCTAGAAGAGTGTAGAGGAAAGAGATGTACATGATTTTAGCACAAAACCTCAAGTCCATAAGCTCTCGTCTAAAGTAAATAGGCTCTGTCCAAAGTCTTTCCATAAAGATGAAATGGCGTGATTGTGACTGATATTTCTTGTTCTTTTAAGCTGGCACTGTGCCAAGTAATTTTCCACTCAATAAAGTCACAAATTGTCTTTGATAAGTATCCTACTATAAAAGGAATTTCATTAAAACCAACTGTTTACTTAAGAACCTGTCTGTGTTAGTTATCACTATATTATATGGACAAGCTATCTGCCTGAGGAGATTATTTTTATATTCTGCAGCAGAAGAGACATATTATGCTCCATTCGCACAATTTTTATATCAATGAGACTCCATGAGTTCTGCCTATCTAACAGTGAGAAGACATATCTTTGAAGGCTGCCTTAAGCCTCCTTTTGTGGCTGCTTTTCAGCATGTTTTTTGTTGTCTTTTCCTGACTTCATTGTCCACTCTTCCCTGACACAATTCTATTGTTTTACAACTTAAGTAGGCTTTTGGATCTCGTTGTTTTGTATAACCCGATTGGGAAATTGTTGACTCCATGGTACCCTGAAACTGTTGACTCCATGGTACCCTGGAATCGTTCACCACGAGGCGCTTCTACTTGATATGTGCTTCGATTCTGCTGGTATATTCTTCTCAGGGTGGGTAATGCTATTACCAGTTTGAGGAGAATGACATTAATCGGCCTACTTGTAATTTCTGCAAAGTTTTCTCCGTGTAGTAAGTACTGGAGTACTACAAAAAAATAAAAAAAAAAACCTAAAAAAACAGATTTTGTTCTTCTTTAATTGCTGAGAACTACAATATAATCTTTGCAGTTTTTTTAGATGCACGTTAGATCTTATAAGGTATACGTTAAGTGCAACTCCCGCAAATCTAAAGGATAACAAAGCACTAATGAGATGGGTATTCATGCTCCCTAGGTTTTCGTAATTGGAAAATTATTTACCCTTATACTAGTGCTAATTTTCTGATCTGGAGTAAGTGATAACGTCTCCTCTTCCATCCCGCAGGGTCTAGTTTCGGGCGGCCGCTAATAGTTGTTTTCTGTTTCCAATAAATGTCGATAAAAGGCTATGGGGTTATAGAGTAATATCGAATGTTATCTTGTTATTTGCACTCGGATGAAGTTCTTCGCCTGCCCCATACATCACAAGCAGTTAAGAAGCTAGAAAGAGAGAGATAATTCTTCGCTTACTTCTTTCGTACGTCTTTTTAAACTATGATATTTCTCTTACTGTTACTGTAAAGTGAGAGGACTTCTGTCCTGTTTTTTTTTTTTTTTTGATGACCTGTAATTTGCTTACCGACCTCTACCAGGTCGGTTCTAGGATCATCCTGCGAGATTTCTGCTACCATTTTGAAAAGATACTTGTCATTTCTCGTGCATGCTCTCCGTTTCTTGACCTTTGGATTCTCCCCCCTACTCTCAAAATAGATTCTTTGTCTAAAAATGTGTTTAATTTTCCGGAGCTTGTTTTTTCTCTTGCAGATATGATATTTCGGTAGCGAATGAAGATTGTTGGACCAACTTGAAGCAAACAGTGGTTGCATTGTGTACCTCCGTCCTTCCTTCCTTGTCTTGCAGGCCAACTTGAAACGTATATTTGACATCTGAACACATAGAAGTACAATTTCAGATTGTTTAATATCAGGGTTATTAGGCCAGCGATGTTCAACTTCTGCTAACCATTTGGGTCCATTCCACCAAAGGTTGCAATGAGGAAGTTCGCTTGGAGTGAAGCCACGCGTAGCAAAGTCAGCTGGATTGTCCTTTTATTGGACGTGTCTCCACCTTTTTCGCGGTATTACCTCCAAAATTTCAGAAGTTCTGTTGCCAATAAAACTTTTCCAACGTCTGGGGATATTGGATAGCCAAGATAACACAATGATTGAATCTGTCCACAAGAACTCGCTTATTTTCCTTACGAGACGAGCTAGTAGAACAGCTGCACACAACTGCAGGCGAGGAAGCGAGATTTGTTTTAGCGGAGATACCTTTGTTTTTGCGACGATTATGACTTTGAAATTCCTGTTAACTTCGGTGGAACGACAATAGACGACTGCGGCAAAGGCTGCTTCAGAGGCATCAAAAAAACCATGGAGTTGTACACGTTCCTCTGTACAGTAGATTTGTCTAGGAATTTTAATGGTGGATAGCAGCGGAAATTGAGGATTAATGGATTCCCACAGATTCTTCATGTCTTCTGGTAGCAGGTCATTCCAGTCGTATTTTAAAAGCCAGAGGCGTTGGAACAAAATCTTCAATTGTACTGTTACCGGTGCGAGCCAACCGAAGAGATCGAATATCCTTGCAGACTCTGCGAGAATAACTCCTTTCGTCACTCCACATACTTCATAATTGTTAATTGTAAACATGAATACATCGCTGCGTGAGTCCCACTGAATTCCTAATAACTTTGTTACTTCTAGCGTACTGTCGATAGAGGTAAAAGTCGTTTCTTCACATTGTTGCAGCTATTGTGGTGCGTTTGATCTCCACTTTGTCCGATTGAATGCGTACGATGAGAGAATACTTACAAGCTGCGATTTCAATTCGGAAATAGAGCTGCATCCACTTAGAAGGTCGTCGACGTAAAAGTCGTTTTGAATTCGAGATGCCACATCGAGATACTTGGTTTCGGTTTTACTGCCAATTTGTTGTAAGATTTTAGTAGCGAGGAACGGCGCTGAGGAGGTTCTAGGTGACTGTTTTCAGTTTATATTGCTTCAAAGGTTTATTTGTGTCTTCTCTCCAGACTATTCTCTGGAAGTCTCTGTCACGTTCTGTGACCCAAACCTATCTCCAAATCTGCAGAAAATGCAATATTGTGCTTTCTGAAATTTAACAATATTGATAATAAATCGCGTTGTACTGTTGGTCCAACTATCAAATTATTGTTCAGCGGTACATTGGTCGACGTTTTGCATGATCCGTCAAATACTACACGAAGTTTAGGCACTGGAGTCTCCTTGAATGGTGCGGTAAATAGTAACATGAATGAGGCGCAATATCGTCTTCATTGGAAATTGCTTTCATGTGACCTAGTGATTCATATTCTCGCATAAAATTGACATACTGCTTCTTTAAGATTGGTTACTTGGCAAATCTTCGCTCAATAGCTTGAAAGAGAGAAATAGCGCCTTGTTTGGATTCTCCCAGCGGAGAAGTATTTTCCTTGAAAGGAAGAGAAACTACGAAGCGTCCATCTTCGGCCCTTGAAAGATTTTCCTTAAAATGCGTTTCACAACGTTCTTCCTTTGTTCCTCCTTCCTGTTTTTCCTTGTTGGCGTAGCGTTTGATCTAGATCCACAAGTAACGAACAGGTTTTTATCGTTGGCATCTTGAAACTAGTGAAACTACCGATTAACACCCAGACAAAAATTGTTTTTTGCGCGATTTGGACGTTGTTCTCAACTGTCATCCTTTCATCGCAAATTGTTTTAAAGAAATGATCATGCCCAAAAATTATGTCGATGGAAGATGGCTTATTGAAGCTAGGATCAGCTAATTGAAGTAAATCATCACGAGGCCAGGTGATTGAGATATGTTCAGATGGAATACGAGATCTGAGCTTCGGCATTACGAAGGCAGTTGCCGCAATTTTGTTGTCGTGGTTCCACCTAGAATGCAAATGGAGTAATACCTTTCCTATAGAAGTGCCTACTCCTGAAGGTTGTAGTGCAGTAACGGCAAGTTTTGCCCTTTATTTGTTCAATCGCAGACGCAAATTCTACAGGGTTTGAAACTTGCCGTGATAATCTAAAACGTCTACGGTGGCAGTGGCAAGTAGGGAAGTTCCGAGATCCCTTGAGCTAGTGTTGTTAACCTTGCTCATATATCTTTCCTGCTGAATACAGGTACTGAGGGTGGACAATGTGACGGCCTCCTTCAGTGCACTATTACTTTAATACGCAGCTAGGATGGTGGAAGGCAAACAGTTGTCTGAAGATGACGTGTCGATTTGAGGATTGTTGTCTGCTATGGTGAGACAAGCATTGCACTATTGCGATTGAGAAGTGTGCGCCGTTGGGGATGAGCGAGGATTAGCCTCAAATTGAGGAGAGTCTGGAGAGGTATTGGTAATACTGATATCTAGGTTTCTCTGCGTTGAATTCAAATGCAACAACGGATGGTGATTACCTTTATAAGAACCATATCGTATCTTGGAGCGACATCTGCGCACTGAATGGTTTGCGCCAAAGCATTTAAAACATAGTGATTTCGAAATGATGAATTCTCTCCGTCTTTGTGGATCTTGGCCCTTAAAATCTTGAGATTTGTATAATGAGTGGCTTGACGAGCAGTACGGGCATGTAACAATATTTGCAGAAGATGCAAATAATAGTTTTATAGGCTGTGGTCGTTCTGACATTGTCAAAGCTGCATGTAATAGTTTTATAGGCTGTGGTCGTTTTGACATTGTCAAAGCTGTTTCTTAGACATCGGAGCGTTGGTTGGAAATTGTTGAGTAGCTGCTACTCTTGCTGACAACTCACGCGTGTCTAGTTCTAAATTAGATAGCGCTAAGAAAATTAACCAGTGATCTCTGCCTTCAGATCGTTCACGGAGTGCTTTCAGACCGCGGATTACTCCTTCGAATGTGTCACAAAAGTTTTGCAAAGCCTTCATATTGGGTTGAGATACGAAACGTTCCTTTAATTTATTCCACGCCTCCATGTAATTGTTGTCACTGATTGTGAGGTGTTTGACAATGAATGCAGCGTTGCCCTTTAGTAGCCCCTTTAGTTATTGGAGCTTCTGTGCTCCTGAAAGTGTTTGTGACTGACACTTCCAAGAGATCCTTAAATTGCGGCCATTCTTTATAGTCTCCCGCAAATGAGGGAAGAACATTAAGTTTAAGTAGACGAGGGACATTTGGATTATTTGTACGTTCCATGAATTGTAACATGGCCTGTTGCTGATTGACAAATTGATTCATGGTGGAATTAAATTGTTCGGACCATGAACTATCATTGGCAGTACGAGGGGACCTATTGTTCAAGGCTTGATCCTCATTTGTTAGTAGCTCATCTTCAATATCTTGAAATTCCTTTCAAGTTTCATCTAATCTTTTAAATCGGTTTGAAATTTCTTCTACAAATGTAGAATCCGTGACATTATCGGCAAAAGTTTTTAACCTTGTGAGAATACCCTTAACTCCTCGGCGTTTTTGGATCAAAATATTTTTATTAGACATTGTTTCAAATTGCGCCTAGCAATTTCACAAAATAGCTGCTCCAATAAACGCAATAATGTTCAAATAAAACCTTGTCTAACACTCACTCAAATTTCAATTTATTTTAATTGCACTCAATTTTTCCCTTTTATGAGCGACATATGCATAGCCAAAGATGACCGATAAAAATTAAAATATAGTCTTATTCAAAATGAAAATACATGCGCTCGTAAGATTTCCTCTTTTAATTATTTCTTACTGAGAGTGATTAAATTTATGGAATCAAAATCTTTACATTATGCGTCTTATGTAGAAGCACGTATTAGCACGTGGTTCTCGAATGATGATATTTTAACCTTTCAAGAATTTCAATGGAAGTAGATTACTTGTCTGGATAATATCCCTTTTATTTGTCCAAACATCCGGCTCGAAGGACCAAATTGGTCGCGTTAGGTGCTCCTGAAGGACCAGCTCCTGTTCTTGACTGCGGCACGTGCAGTGTAGCTCGGCTTGTTATCGGCTAGAGGGTACGATTCCTTCACCTTAAGAATTGCCTTCGCTCGCAAGGTAATATATTAAAGGAAAAGCCGCGATTAATACTCAACGAAATTGACTTTAATGTTTCTTTTTGACTTTACAGCACGTTATTTGCACTCCGATCTTTCTTGTTCAAGCTATGGAAATAGAAGAGCGCGAAAGTTTTTAAAAGCTATAAGCTCGGTTGGTAGTGTTCACGAAACTAGTACATGAAACTCGCTAAGGTGTTTGTGGCTATACCTTTTTGTTCGGCAAGAATGATCAAACTGTACAATCGGCACTAGGTACTATTACAAGATAAAGTTCATTCTTACTACTACTACTATTTGCTAATATCAAGTTCACTTAACGTTACTTTACAGGGTGTACATGATCAATTTTACAAAGTTATGAATTAATAGAAATTGTATAATAGATTCATTTTACAATAGTGCAATATAAGTAATGACGAAGAAAGCGCCGGATCAAGATATATCTGATAATGAACCCACGCCCTATGATGCTCTATGATCAAAGCCTTTACAATAAAATAATTAAGTTAGGTGATAATGTTAGGAGGTGATAATGTTGGTCTCGTTTAAAATGTTTGCGCTTTTAAGAAGAGCGAAAAACGAAAGATGGTAAGCTATTCAAAATTCGTGTTACTCCGATTCGCGTTCTTGAATTTTTTTGGTACGCTCAAATTTTCCTTCAGGGAAGACTTGAAGTTCTTGTGTCGCTCATTGTGATCTGTGTGTGTGGAATTCCTAATTAGGCTAGCAATATTGTTAAAATAATGACCGTAAAAATATTGATAGAACAGTAAGCAACAACAGTTAATAAGTTTATTAGTTTTCTTTTAACGTTTTCTACCGCGGCCAGTGGTTGGGAAATGGGTTTAGGGGTAGGGACATTAAACAACTCGGAGTTTTGGATGCATTGAATATTATAATTTTTTTTGCACCAATTGGAGATCATAAGGATGCACAAGGACATCCAATGATGTGAACTCCATTTCTGTAGAGTTCCCACGAGAAATTATTGCAGAATCAAAAAAATAAGCAAAATCAAGGGTTCTGTCGTCGGTGACACTACGAATGGAATTGAGAGTGATAGATCAACCTCTTATCTCTCATACAAAAAAGAAATAAGATTTGTGAAAGAAATTTACCCTGAGGTACACCGGCAAGAATTTCGTAGGGGTCAGATGTAACTCCGTCTATCAGAAAAAAGACAGAAAAACAGAAAAAGTTCTATTCATTCTAGGAGATGATAGTGAATACCAAGTGCTTTTTCGGAAGGGCAGCATGGCAGACTCTGTCAATAGCTTTTGAAAATTCAAAAGTGACTCCGCAATATTATTTGGCTCTGAAACGAGTTATCTGATTTCGATGGCATTTTCACGCAAGGTTCAATATTTTTTTAGGCATAGTTTAAGCTACTTTCAAACGGTTAGTAGGAGAAGGGGATGGGAAGACTGTGCCATGTACAGATAATCAAGAACGACTGATATTAGCGTCGAATCCATGGCACTTCCGATGACGTCACATACTGCGTTAGTAAGGCTCCTCTAGGCGTGGAGGTTGCCATTAAGGGACAGAAAAAATATTCGAAATCTACCGATGTTAATATCGAATTCATAGTTTTCGGAATCACTGAGATGAACAATCACACTCTAAATATCGTTGGATACTATGGGGAGAAGACCCTAGTAGTGGGTGTGGGAAAGGAGTAACATGTAAAAATAATCGGATAGGACACACACTTACCAAAAAACCGAGCAATGTCGGGCACATTCAGCTAATCATTCATAAGCAATTTTCCAGATAGTGATTACAAGATTTTAGATAGGAACGAAGTAAGTGCAACTGATCTGTAGGTAGAGGGGTTGCATGTCTCTCCTTATTTAGGTACCGCCTGAAGATTTTGTTTGCTAGCACACTGAGACGAAAGTAGAAGTCACTTCGATAAATTTGGTAGTATGTAGTGGGAATAAGGAGTAAAATTAGCAGCAAGCAGGATGGCTTTGGTGGTATTGAAGAACTGTTAAAAGTTCTCTTTTCAGACGAGAGGCCAGAAGCCTTTATTTTTGGTAAGCAAATATCATTCGTTTACTGGTCGAAACTTAACTTACATCCTAATTGGATACAAGTACCAGGCATATGAAGCCGCTGTTAGTCAATTTCATATTCTTAAAGCTGAAGGACTAAAGAGATGCATCCCAAACCGTAAAAAGCTTAGAATATGGTGCTATGGTTTCCGTTGCTGAAGTAAAAGCAATCAGAACAGGCTCTCTGAGATGCTTATTCTATCCAAGAAAATCAGCATCTTCCACACTTATCTTTTAGTAAAGTTTTGGTTATTGATCGTCAGAAAAGAAGTAAAGAACTAAGTGGAGATTAAACAGAGCACTGAATTACTAAAAGAAGCCGTATCGAAACCTAGAACGTGCCGGGATTCGATGTTCAAACAAGACATGTTTTCGACGGTCTTTGTTACAAATACTAAGCCAATTAACTCAGGATGAAATATTGATATTATTCCTACCTTAATAAAGTATTGAGTTTTTATAATATTTCATCAATTCTAAAATTGTTCCGGTTTTCCTATAAAATTTGCATATATTTTTTTAATTTACAATATTCATCAGTACTCTTAACAAGCTTTTGTAAAAAACTTTTATAAGCCCTGATTACTCTTCCGGGACCTTCTGTGTACATACCCACACCATGATATTTTCGTTTATTTTGAACTGCAAAAATATATTGAACTTTTGCTCGAGGAAACTTTCACAATTATGCGAAATGAAATTTGTTTCATGTCGGAAGTTTCAGAATTTATTACGAGCTCCAGAGCAATATATGAACATATTTTCATCAATAACAAAGGGAAAGCCTATAGAAAAGCTATTGAAAAGCACTTTGAATGGTGGCATGAACTATGAGGCTTTTTCTTGCTGAGCCGAGTAAACTGCAAACTTTCATCGAAAGTAAAAAAGAATAATGAACTCTGTTTAAACGATACCAAGTCATAAATCGGTATATTGTTCCGACCGGATGTTATACGCTCCCTCTGGTTGTAATTAGTACAAATATGTGTAGTAACAATGATTCAGTCAAGGAGCAGCAAAAAAGGGTTATGCTGTTGTTTCCTCCAGACGTTCTTTTGCACTGAACATCTTTTAAACAAGTTCAAGTTACCTCCATTTTCTTCGTAAGAGGTTTCTATTGTTTCCTGTGTTTAAATCGTCTTTGTTAGTAGAGCAATATTGAGAAGCCTTAAAAAGATTCTGAACATCACCTTCTTTTTAAGTTTAATATAAAAATTTCTTGAGGTTTAACTAAATATTTTCGAACACAGGGAATTTCCATTGAGATGGCTTTAAACATGAGCTCTTTACCAGTTCGCCTTCGTCCTACTTTCCACATAAATATTTGTGAAGCATTCCAGTTTAGGTTCATTCTATTAAAACAATTTCCATAAAGAAACTGCAATCTTGTTTAAAATGATGAGGACGTTGAGAGTTGAATAACAAAACACTATTTGTGGAACTTATTGATGTATAATGACCGCTTCCGATTATATTTAACTGCAACGAGTTCTTTTACATTAGTTAAAAAATTTCTTCTCGACTTACCGAAGCATAGATCTTTTTGCTAAAATTTCTGAGTCAAGTAAGACGGAATATTTGCAGTCCACCCCGTAAAATTCACTGGTGAAGGAAGGGATAACATGCTGGCCTTCCATTATGAGGGTCACAGGTTCGATTACCACCGTCGGCGACTCATGAATGTATTTGAGCTGACAACAGATTACGCTTAAATATCACTGGGTATTGTAAAGTAGGTCCACTTGCAATTATTATCATCGAATCGGATAAAATTATTTTGCTCCCCATACTTCAAAGCCCAAAGGGGTTACGGGAACTTGGGAGAAACCCTCGTAGAAGGCAGATGGTAGTTTTATGAAATAGCTATGTATTTTGTTTGTGGTGAGTATAAAAATCAGTTTTCGGACTCACAATCCATCATTTCTACAGCTAGCATCTCAGCAATGTCTCTAGGCTTCCCTGAATTCATAAAATTACAATTAATTATTTCTTACTTGAATTATTTATATATTATTTATTTACTTTTTAATAATAATGAAGTAATACATTCAATTAATAAAATAAACCTGTCAATTTATGTGTTTAAATAAAAAAATAACTAAATAAAATAAGTAGAAAAACATTAATTTTGTGGGCTAAGTGCAAGGTGCATTTTCTTTGGATTGTTTGTTGCGTTTGCGACCTTAAATTTTAAAATGCCTATTTCTCAATAATTTGAAGACTTCTTATATCAGTAATTGCATCCTTTCCTGTATATCCTTCTTTTTTAAACCATTTTATTCTTATCCTTTTGACAAAACTTGTGTGAAAGGATTAACCTTATATTTACGTTACAGACATCTCTCTAATTACTGTAACCCCTTGTGGGGCATGGGACAGAAGAAGAACTTAACCCTATTCTAGAGAACGGTTGCAGGTGGACCTACAATTTAAAGTGGATTCCCAACCACTAACACTTTCTCGACAACCCCCATGTCCCGTTTATCGTAATCTGTTATCAGCAGATGACAACCATGCGTCGCGGTCGGTGTAAGGGGCGCAATCTCAACCGTTTGGGAGTTACAGAGTGATTCACGCATTTTCGTCACTGCAGAAGAAAGTGCACGAACACTTTCGTCTCCATTCTTAACTTCCTTCATTGTTCCCCATAAGAAAAAGTCCAATGGGATAGGATCTAGAGATCCTGCATGTCCAGGAATCGGCGCACCTCATCTAAGCCAGCGGTCAAAAAAATTTTCATTTAATATGGTCTTCACAATGATACTAGATTGTGCTAGTGCTCCATCGTGTTGGGAAAAAAATTGTCCTAGGATTATGACTAAATTAGACTATTAAGCACTTGCCTGAATTTGGGCTGAAAGAAGGTCAATTTGTCCTAAGTGGGTTGGTATCCGACAAGGTATCGAGGTTATGCAAGTTTGTGATACCCTCCCCGGTGAATTCCGATTCATCCGTCTACATAATTCGGCCCAGAAACACCCCATTCTCCATGTCCCATTCCAGAAGACAAATACAAAATTTTAATCTTCTCTCGGAATACCCTTGCAGTAGTTTTTGGAGTGGGATATGCTGATGTGAACATCACCCTGCTGGATGAATAACTCTCCAAACTTGAACTGAAGACACTCTTAGTCGTCTTGTGAGGCGAGTGAGGGCTCGTTTCAGGGTCTTGTCGATGACGATGATTATTTGCTGCTCGACGCCGGCAGAATCTTCCGAGGTTGCAACTCGCAATTCCATGCTGTTTGAAGGTAGACTTGCGGTTTCTTCTAACCTTCACAAAGTCCGCGATTATGGATTAGGGAATCTCCTTTGATATTCCAGTACAACCCACTTTTCGTTTCAGTTTACTACAGAATAAATATAAAATATATTCGCGTATTTCTCAAAAGTAAATTCTGCCAATTTTTAATAATTTTAGATTAAGAACACCATTAGTAATGGAATTGTTCTTCAGCTATGATCGATGTTCTTTGCTTCTCTTTTAAAGCAAAAATGTCATCAGGTATTAGGAGCAGAACGCCAGGATTCTGGGTTGTGCGCTAATCCTAATTATGATAGTAATTCTAACTTAATTTGAATTTTTTCTCTAACACACATCCAACTTGTATTTAATGATGTTATGGTATTTATTAAAGTATTTTAGAAAATCCGGGCACGTTAAAGGCATGTGCCGGCTGCGTTCCCGTACCAATTAACTGCCCCGAAATGGTTCCAAATTTCGGGGCAACCACATAAATTGCTGCTCGGGTAGGTTATCAGCCACGACATCCATAAGTAAAACTGAGACATGAAATCCTAGAGCTGAATTTACAGTATTTGGTTCTGCTTTGGACACGTTATTACGCCAGGGCATGCTGGAGCAACATTTTTGTTCATCGGTAATTTTTTGAAAAAAATGTTAAGAATTGCTTTAGAAAAGTAATTATGTACGTAAATTACTTAGATTTAGCATATTTTGCTTTGTTGAACTTTTAATTTCGAAAAGTATGCTTTAATCAAGGAGGCCAGCTTGATTGGAGTAGTTTATTTGTTTCCTCTACTTCTTCTAATATGGCAACGTGTAGGGCTTGCTCCTCGGTGATTTCCAAGGATGAAATCATTTACGATGGTGTCTGTGGTGGTTCGATTCATGCTGCATGTTTAAAACGCCTCTCAAGATCGTCTGCGACGGCACTTATTACGTGCAATAAGTGCCTTTATATAAAGCCCTGTCATGTCCTTCGACTTATGAAGGGTATTGTAGAATCGCTTTCTACTGAGCAGTCTTTCGTCGCTTTGGCTGCTTGAGCGGCAAGTTGGACAGACTCGTTCTTGTTGTGGAGGACCTTAAATCTAGCTCTGAATATCAGCTAGAGAGATCTCATGATCTGTCATCCAGGTAATCTTTTTTGTCAGCTAATTTCGATGACCACACTGGCGACCAACATCGAGCCGGTGATGCCGATTTTTGATGATCTGCTTAGTACAATTTGCTCAGATGTTGGGAGTCTGCTGTCGCGTGCTGTTGTGGAGACTAATGCATCTGATGTTTCTGGTGCCTCCGTCTTGTCTACTGACGTTGTTCCCCGGCATGATGGCTCTAGGCGACAGTCTGGGTCACGTTGTATACGCCAGCGTCCTAGGGTACGCAATGGCTCCGGCTTCGGCTCAAAAAAGGCTCATTTTTAAGAATTTGTTTAGGCGCTACAGGTATTACGAATTTATTTAATTGATCTTAAAATTATAGTACAACATTTGAACAATATTTGCTTAAGTTTTTAGAGCAAAATATAAATAATTAAGCCGACGGTAGAAAATCTTCGAAGGCGCCTCGAAAAAACTATAACTCATGACTGGATCATTCGAAATTAAAAAAAAATGGAATCATTAGATAATCGCTTTCCTGAGGTATTGCTGGGAGGAAATTTTTTTCAATTTGTGGGGACACTTAGAAGCGAAAACACCGATTTTCGCCCTAAAAATGGGCCTATTTGTTATTGTAAAATTAATAATTATGAAAAAAGGCTCCCAGCAATACCTGATCATTTATGTAAGGAAGAAGTATAACAAATTTCAAAAGAATCGGTTGAGTATATTTTGATTTAAACTGTTCACCGACTTCAAAAATGACAAGTGTCAGAAAATCGCTTTAAAGTTTTGAATACCAGAAAATCCAATATTAAACAACGGAGCAACGAACACTTATTGATTGATTGATTAAATTTGGAGGTGTGAGGTTCTCAAGCGCCGCGGCCACTGGGGCCTACTGTGCTAACCCTCTGAACTCCTTATAGTAAGCCGGTCCCTCCGAAGAAGTTCAACTGCTCCCGCAGTTGGCAGTCATTCACCCCGCTCGGTACCAGGGTTGGTTTCCCGAATAGGTTAAATCTGCTCCTGGCTACTGCAGGGCATTCACATAGCACATGTAATGGGGTCTCATCCTCCTCCAGAGAGAGTCTGCAGGTGGGGTCGATGGCTCTGCCTATCCTCACCAGGTGCTTCCTTAGCTGACAGTGGCCGGTAAGTAGGCCTGCCAGAGTTCTAACAGCCGACCTGCTCAGCTTGAGGAGCTCCCTGGATCTACCCGGCGACGGTGAGGGCATAAGGCTTCTTGAGTGAGCGTGCCCCTCAATATTGTTCCAATACAGCCTATGCTCCTCATTTGCGCGGTTTGGAACACTTATAGTTCTATATCTTAGTTAGGTTTTCCCCAATTTGTTCAAAAATTTTGACACAACAATGTTAAGATGTTGTACTATCATATGAAACAATAAATTGTCTTGCTGTCAAAGACTCTTATTTTCTTGACGGCATCTTCTCCTCTGGTTTACACCAAATGAGTGATTTTAAGAACTCTTTAGAGTATAGACAGTTAGATCTTATATTTTCTTCTGATTCTATAGTCGAATCGATTTCTCATAACTTATACCCTATCTGAT
Source organism: Leptarthrus brevirostris (assembly GCA_964036015.1). Lineage (NCBI taxonomy): Eukaryota > Metazoa > Arthropoda > Insecta > Diptera > Asilidae > Leptarthrus > Leptarthrus brevirostris. The sequence continues at coordinate 126,807,702 of OZ038372.1, forward strand.
ATGATGGTTCTAATTCTGGTGATTCCAGCTTGGATCAGTTCGTTTTTGATTTTAAAAGGGCGGACTTCTCTGATCTTGCAGATAGGACCCTCTTAATCGATTTCTCGTCTCTATTTTATAATAAAGATGTCGACGAATGCGTATCCGTGTTTTATAGTAGGATTTACGATCTGTTTAACTCATGTACCACTCAAGCTGTCAAGATCATCCTGCTGCCCTCCCCCGTGGTATACGAGAGAGCTTCGGGGCTTTAAAAATAAAAAAATAGGCTATAGAAAATCTACTTACGCTGTAGAGACACGTCAGTTCACTGTGATTTCGTCGACAGTTTTTGGCGTTGTCTTCATCGGAAATACCTTGATAGTGTTCACAATAACTTGTATAGTGACCCTCGTACCTTTTTCAAATTTGTAAATATGAAAAAGAAAACTGATAACTACATCTTTAATACCATACTAGTCCTCCAGTTGCAACGCTTCCGGCACTGCCAATAACTTTGCGTTGTTCTTCGAGAGCGCCTTGTCTTCTAGCAATTTTGTGCCTTCCCTGAAAGAGTTCGGTCATATTCAGGAGCGTACTGCTGCCTCTATTCTTTTGCCCAATATATCTCGTGATATTATCATGGATAGTATCAGGGAACTTAAAATGGACTTTTCCTTTGGTCCTGATACTCTGACTCCTGTCCTGCTCTGACGCTTTACCCACTCCACTGGAACTAACCTTCAGCAAGTCTCTTCAGGCCGGTAGATTTCCCACACTATGGAATAGTTCCTTTATAATTCCTGTTTATAAAAAGGGTCATAAAAACTTGATTAAAAATTATAGGCCAATCGCGAAGCTTTCCTGCATACCCAAGTTGTTCGAGTCTAATATATATTTACAGCTTGTAGGGCCGTGTAAGGGGCTCATCTCGTCTAATCAACATGGCTTCCTGCCTGGTAGATCGACAACAACTAACCTGCTTGAATTTACCTCCCAAATAATCTCTTCCTTTCAACAGGGTCTCCAGACCGACTGCGTCAACACCGACTTCAGCAAGGCACTTGATAAACTCCCTCACTCTGTGATTATATGCTCAAACTTAGAAAGTTTGGCTTCCCGCCTTTGAAGTTTGACTGGATCTCCTCGTACTTAAAAGAAAGGTTATACCGGGTATCTTTCGGTAACACTTAATTCTTAAGCCTGATGATGAACAGTGCCAACTGTTCGAAACGCGTCGTCCCATACTAAATAAAAAGTTTTATTTTGACAAGATTTTAAGGTGTTTGATTTATGAACCTATTTTTCCGGATCTGGATAAATGTGAAGATATGTCATTCTTGAGGAACCTCAGTCAGCTTGTCTTTGATTATACCGTTTTGGATACTACTATCCGTCGCTTTCGGTCGGTTACTGATCTTGGTGTGAACCTACACAAAAACCTCGCTTTCACTCTGCACATAAACTATATTGTGTTTAGGAGTAATTCCGTTCTGGGTTATGTCAAGCGGTGGTCAAGGGAATTTTTTAATCGGCAGACCTCAATTCACTTATATTTTTCTTTGGTTAGACCAATTCTCGAGTATGCATCTCAGACTTGGTCACCTTGCTATGCTGTTCATTCTAAACGCCTCGAGTCGGTACAGCGGAACTTTGTTAGGTTCGCACTTAGAGACCTCCCGTGGAATGATCCAATGATCTTTAGAGGTACGACGCAAAGTTGCCGACCTGGTCTTTATTCACCAATTTTTGAACTCGAATATAGATTCTCCTGCCCTCGCAGTTAAGGTAGACATACCCCGTATAGCTTTATATGCCTTTACTGCATGTGGTCTACTCTCGGTCTAACTATGGTATGCACGAGCCTATACATTGCATGTGTAGAGCCGTGAATGTGTGCCCTTTTTTCGACTTATCCCTTACTAAAGATTCGCTAAAATGATCTCTTTTCTCTGTGCCCTCCTGAGCTATTTCTGCTATTGCTGCTCTTTATAGTGATCATAAAGAAGTAACCCATTTGCATTAGGCCGCGGACAGGACGTGCTTGCTAAATAAACATGCTTAACATCTTAGATAAAAGTATATAACTATCTCTCTCTCTTACATGGGTATTGTTTCTATAGTTTCATTTGTTTTTTTTTTCTTTAATTTTATCTATATAGTGTACTCATTTAATATTGGTAATCCTTTTCTTATTGGGAATTTTACTGAGTCGTGCTTCTATGTAATACTTGCTCGTTGGTCGAGCCTATAGCCCGAAAATAGAGAGAATAATAAGAGCCAAAATCCACTCTACTGTTCAGTGATGCCATAAATTTAAACAAACCACCGAATAACCTCTTGAATTTACTCCGACAGAGTCAGCAAAATACTATAGCAAGAGCTAACTTCAGAATTTAAAAAACAAAATTTTTACAACCACTCAAATGTAAGGATTATAACATTTCACATTTATAGAAATATTTAGTGTTTTGAAAACAAAATTTTTCCTCTCCATATTTCACAAATGATAGAGGAATTAATTAAACTTGCTTTTGTGGGTACGTTCTGACTGCCTCTTTTAATCTTTTGAAGCCACAAAATATTCAGGGTACAGCTAGGTGCACAACGCTAAACTGGTTTTCATCCATTCAAAGTCAGTTTTCTGCTAAATTCGCAGAATATTGACGCTTATTGACCTATTTCCAATTTGATTTTTGAACGAGAATTTTCATGGAATTTTCCTTAGTTTCCGCTCAGTTGGTATCAAAGTGGTGCAAGCAATGCTTTTTCCATTTTCTTTTTCATGTTTTATTTTACACCGAGTATTTTGTGTACAGTCACGTGTAGTACACTTGGGTACATACCGAACAACTTCTGTTGTAAATTTGTTCGTCTGGTTTGGTTATTTTATGGCTTTCACGACAATTCGGTTAGCAAATTTAATTGTTGTCAGTGTGAATATTTTCTGTTCAATCAATAAATTATTTCAGGAACTTTTGGTGTACTGTTGTGAATACTAATGCAGTCGTTAGGGATTTTCATATACAAATTGGGTTATTGAAGAAAAGTAGGGTCAGTTGGGGTAACTCTGAACGGTCTATCTAATTGGCTTCTGTAATTATTAAATTTAAACTCTGCTTTAAATTTAAAAACTATAATCTATTATTAACCATTAGAATTAAACACACACCTTTAATGCGTCAACTACGCAGAAACTAGGTATTTTTGCATCCGGACATGAAAGTTTTCCATTTACATATTCGCAGGCGGTTCAGTTGGAAAAAACAACCAATATGAAAAATAACTATTGCCTGCAAATACATATGTATGCTATATCATATCAAGATTATTTGCCTACCTCTTCGCGCTAAATTACGATTGAATTTGATGATGCAATCGCAATATACGAGACCGTACACAGATACCCCATGAAAATCTACGAATGGGGTATCTGTGATTCTGTTCTTGGGGTTACTGTGAACTATCGAAAACAAAGGTTCACTTGTTACAACTGTCGACTTGTAAAGTATTGTGTCGTGAGAGAAGTAAAGCCTCGAAATTATAAAAGAAAAACGGACAAGGGTCTTGGCGAATAAACTATTGAATTGCTGAAATTCGATCAGGTGGTATATCGTTATCAGGGGCTGCAAAGAAATACAAGATCCCCAAATCAACACTACTTTTAAAGACGAAAGGCTGGAAGGGGAGAAAACCTGCTGATAAAGACACCTATTTGAGGCTTATGAGCCTGTTGTGGACCCTCTTCAGAAACAAAGAAATATTGCCGATATTCCAACGACATCCCTCGGTCTTACTTCTGAAGAGCCGTCAACATCTTTCGAAGAAATACTACTTCGAAAGGTGAAAAGTAAGGATACAACGCCAGAAACCAAAAAAACCCGCATAGATGGGGGATACCTTAGTTACCTAAAGATTTAAAAGGAGATGAAAATGCCTGCTTCAAGAAAAACTAAAAACGTCAAGATTGCCACACCTAATACGGCGAAGAAGAGGTCCAGGAAGCCTGCTACTCCCACTGAATCTTCCAGTGAAGATAACTTTGAGATCCCTTTTACTGAAACGGATGACGATAACAACTTTGTTTCCGATGTATCAGTTGATGAACTAATGAGAGCAGTTGATGGATTTAAGAAGAATTTTGTCTAAAATTTAGTGGTAAAATAGATTCCTTTATTAGAATTAACGACAAATCGTTATTTTTTTCATGAATAAATTTTTATTTTTTGTTTCAAACTACATGTAACTTACCTTGATATCCATAGTTACCCTGAAAGCAATTTTAAATTTTATATGTGATTTAAAAGACCTTTCAGATGCGCTTCACAGTTACCCCACGTACGATCACAGTCACCCCTTTTTCCTGGGGAACTGTGAACAGGCCACCAAGTAATCAATTTCTGTTTTATCTTTCAAAAAAATGAGTACAATAATCTCTTATTTTAAACGAAGATAGCTTAAAGATCAACAATACCAACTTAACTTTCTTTATGGTTGTAATACAACTCCTTGAAATTCTATATTAAGTCAAAGTACAATTACTTGAATTCCGTCCGCAGTTATCCCAACTGACCCTATAACTTTTGTAGCGTCTATCTTCCATACACGAAGTGTGACTTTAGTGATTTTAGAAAGACTTTTCTTGCTCAATCACGCGAATAGAAAAACAATATGTAAACGATTACATTATAGACAATTGAAGGTGGTAATCAATTTGACTGGATTTTTACTGACTTCTGCAAAGCATTCGACAGAATATATTATCAAATTCTTGTTCTAAAACGCTTTCTTCTGGAGTTTCTGCAAGTTTTTGTTTTTGAATTCATTCATACTTATCTAAGCACACTCAGCGGGTTTCTTTTCCTGGAGCTCTTTCTGATGTTATTTTCAATACTTCCGGGGTACCGCACGGCTCCTACGTCGGGCCATTGTTAATGTTACATAAATGATATATCTACGATACTGTTTCACTAAGATATTCTTTATTACGCTGACGACGCTAAGTAATTCCGCACTGTGTCAAACAATGCAGATTGTCTACTTTTCAATTCTAACTTGGACACCATTTAAGAATTGATGTTCCATTAAAGACCTTCCTTCGGACACATCTATGCCTTTCTCTCGAAAAAGAATTACCGTTCAATTTAACTTTACCATAGATAGTTATCCTTTAACAAGACTTAGAAATAATAACAACCTAGGTGTCTCGCTTAATTCTTAATTTTCTTTCCATGATCACTTCGATGCCATAGTTACCAAGGCTAATATGACTTTAGGTTTCGTGAAGAGATTGTCAAAGTAATTTGATGAACCCTATATCATAAATCTTCTCTATTACACTTTTGTCAGACATATTCTGGAATATGCCTCTCTATATAACTTCCTTATATTACCACCTTATGTATGTATATAGGAGTGAATTGTTGCATTTGGATACTCTTGACACTGTAGTGATAGGTTCCTGATCTCTTGTCATGTTTTGATACTTCAGTTCCAACTTACTCCCTGAGAAATAAAGACTTCTTTTTAATTCCTCTTTTGATCGCTTGAGTTTCATCTGTCTTGAAAAAATCATGTGAGGTGTCAGCTTTGTTTAAGCTGCAGTTTATACACATTTTTATATTTATTCTTTCTGAAATCATTTCCTCTTTTTTGACTTTATATTGTTTATCCCGCATTTTGTAGTAACCAGCACATTGATGAAATATTGCTAAATAAATAAATAAATACATAAACAACGAGTGCACCTACAATTTAAAATGATTTTCGAACCTGGGACCTCCGGAATGGAAGACCGTCATGGTATCACTTAGGGCCGATCCACACTATAATGCTGTTTACAATACGTTTTCGGTCCGATGCCGGTCTGCTTAAGTCTAATCTAAGAATTCGAGCGGATGCACACATTTATTTTTTATTTGATAATATTTTACCAGACCGAGATCGGACCGAGAACGAACTGTGAATGGCATTATAGTGTGGATCGGACCTTACTCCACCGACGGCTATATGCCCGAAGCCAGAATATCATGAATGTGTAATACTCGTAGTATCCATCTTCTATTTTTCTTTACCTTATGAACCGAGACGCGGAGAACACCGTCACCTCTTTCTGTTATCCTTAATTAGTTTTCTGTCAATGTTGTAGGTACTATGATATCATAGTTGTAAGCTTTGTCATCATCAAAAAAAAATTAAATTCTCAATTGTGCTTCTAATATTATATGAGATGTTACATATCGTCATGTTAAACAAGATTGCATAAAAATCTAATTTTCTCCCACCTAACACATGCTTATTGTTGGAATTGTGTTTCAAAATTTATTTTTGTTTTTTCTTCAAAACCAAAGACTCTTAAATCGTTTTTTACTTTAAATCACCTGGGAAAAATGCAATCTTGTGAAATTTCAATAAACTATGCATGTAAAATTATTCTGTGGAAAAATCACATCAAGCCAGCCAAGTAGTGAAAAAACCAATATACATTCAAATAAGATCCTTACCATCTTAACAAAATACTACAATTTCACAGAAGCAACTGCAAATATAAAATTTTACGTTCAGCTACTTTCTCCGCTTTTATCGCCCTAAGTTTCGATTAGAAGCCGGTAAATATCACATCTTAAATTTGTTTTGTTTGCACGTTGTTTACCTGAACGATTTCCGGCCTTCTCCAGTGAATTTAATTAAAGCGTAATGAGACCCATAAAATCTTATTAAGGGAGTAATGAAAGGTAGTACTACTGAAGCGAGTAATAGGTACTAATATCTGACATAAAACTTTATTTGAATCCCTGTGGGTACAGTCTGCAATAAATGGCCTAGCTGTTGGCATAAATTATTTATGCTGAAAATTATGGTGCTATTTTAATTTGTACGTAGTTCACATGCAATATTTGGTTAAATAGTTTTACGAAGTTGTGTTATTTACGAAGAACATAAACAAACAGTATTTGAAAAGAGTCGGAAGACATGTAATTGTATTTAAAAAAATTAAGCAGTTATCACCCGGTAAGATACATGTATACATAATTCAACTACAATCTTTAGAAAATCATTGCTTGGCAAAACACTATTTCATCTGAACATTTCTAGCCCAGTCAAATGGTACTTTTATGAAACATGTTGGGTAGAAGATGATTTTTTAGATCTTTTGGGGAGGGGGTGGTGGTATGTAAAAAACTCAGATCGTCGCAGGTCGCAGGTCGCAGATGTATACTTCTGTTGCTTTTTGGCAGTTTTGTGGCAATTATCCTTCTAAAAAAATCTCTAATTCCTTTATTATATCACACAGGGTATTTTACATAAGATGGGCCAAATTAAATGCGGTGATAGATCTCAACAAGGCAAAAAAATTATATGGCAGGAGGGAGGGCAATCGCAATCGTTTAGGAGTTACAGGGTGATTCATCAATTTGCAATTTTCAGGGTATCCACATCATTATTGTATTTTTATCTTTGATGTATTTAACGCAGCGACATCGTTCAAACGCCAACAAAAATGGTATTCCAAAGAACTTTTAAAGCTTTCAGCAATTAACATCAAACAAACCTCAAAAAAACCGGTATTCCAGTGATTTGCTTGATGCGCCCGTTGGAGGCGGTGTTCTCTGCGCTGTGCGTCACGATGTTCCATGCAGACTGGTTGAAATCCCGAACTCCGAAGAATTGGAAGTTTTATGTATCGCTATTGGACTGCCTGGTAAAACTTTGTTCATTTCGACCGCCTATATTCCTCCAGGTTCTTCGTCTTATGTTTATGACAGATTTGCCTCCTGCCTGGATGAACTCTCACACGCCTTGATGCCTTCCAACGAATTATTGCTTTTGGGTGACTTTAACCTGCCTGATGTTGGCTGAGAGCGCTCTCACTCGGATGATGGCTTGGTTCCTTCTTTTCGGTCTTCCAATCAGTTTGATTTTTCTTTTATAGATGGCCTTGCTTCTTCAGGCTTAACATAGGCTTGCAGCATATCTAACGATTATGGAAAGTTCCCCGACCTCATTTTTTCTACTGACCCTGCTAGAGCATCGGTAAGACGATGCTTGGTGCTCATCGTTCCTAAATCGAGTCATCACCCTGCGCTTCATATTGCTTTTTTCATTGATCCAGTTATGATGGCTTCTTGTGTGCCAGATGACGTTTGTTATAACTTCAGTAAGGCTTACTTCTCCGTAATCAACAAATGGCTCTCAGCTTGTGAGTGGAGTAGCGTCCTCCGTGAACGAGACATTAATGTGGCCGTAAGTTCTTTTTATAATTTACTGTCTATCTGTTTTAATTACTGTGTCTCTATTTCTATATCGAATAACTTACGATCTAACCAGCCTTGGTTCGATAGTTCCTTAAAACATTTAAGAAATGTTAAATGTAAGGACTGGAAGAGGTTTTGTTCCTCTAGGAGCGACGCTGACTATTTAACTTATTCCAATTTACGCAATCAACTTTAATTTGACTTAGTGTCTTCTTACAATAAAATTATATTTACAGAATGACTGATAGTTTTTCAATTGGTCCTGGCGGTATCCCCGCCTCACTCGTGAATAGATGTGGTTCCGTTCTTGCTCCTATTCTGTGTTATTTAGTTAATCTCTCAACTCGTTGCGGTGTTTTTCCGGAAGCTTGGAAAACCTCATTAATTATTCCCCTTCACAAAAAAGGTGATAAATTTGAAATCTCGAACTATAGACCAATTGCTAATCTTTGTTGTATATCAAAGATTTTTGAGGCGCTTATTTGCGATGTTCTATACTTCCACTGCAAGCCGTTTTTGCAGCCGTTTCAACATGGCTTTATTAGGGGTAAATCAACTACCACCAATTTATTGGAATTTTCAAACTTCTGTATTTCTGCAATCGAAGGTGGTAAGCAAGTTGACTGTATTTTTACTGACTTCAGCAAGGCTTTCGATAGAATAAATCATAGAATTCTAATTCTCAAGCTCTCCCTTCTCGGGTTTCGACAAGTTTTTGTGAATTGGATTTACTCGTACTTATCTGAACGCACTCAGCGGGTTTCTTTTCGTAGAGCTCTGTCTGATTTTATTTTCAACACCGCAGGGCTCCCACCTCGGGCCATTGTTATTTATAATTTATATCAATGATGTATCTGCGATTCTGTCTCACTCAAATACTCTTTATTATGCCGTCGACGCTAAGTTATTTCGCACTGTGTCTGACAATGCCGATTGCCTACTTTTAAATTCTGACTTGGACGCCTTTCAGAATTGGTGTTCCATTAATGAAAATTTCTCACGAAAGAGGTCTCCCTTTCAATTTAACTTTACCATATGATAAGAGTTACTAAGACTATGGACCTAGGTATCTGGCTCAATTCCCAATTTTCTTTCGAGGATCATTCTGATGCCATAGTCAACAAGGCTAATATGACTCTTGGTTTCTTGAAGAGGTGGTCAAAGGAATTTGATGACCCTTACATTACAAAGCTTTTATATTATACTTTTGTCAGGCCTATTCTGGAATATGCCGCTCCAGTCTGGTCACCGCACTATGTGACACATATCAATCGCATTGAACCTCTTCAACGGAAGTTCGTTAGGTTCGCTCTTCGAGGCCTTCCTTGGAATAACTGTCGTATATTTCCTCCTTATGTTGATAGACTTAAACTCCTGCACTTGGATACACTTGAAAAGAGACGACGTAACGCAAGGATCCTGTTTGCTTTCGACTGCATTCGGGCATCTTCTGTTCTCTTGGCTTGTTTTGGAATGTCGACTCCGGCTCGCTCCTTGAGGAATCACGACTTTCTTCAGTTACCTTTTCATCGCACTAATTATGGATTAAATGAGCCTATCTCATCGATGTCGCGATTTTTTAATTCCTCCTTTGATTGCATTGATTTTCATCTATCGCGAGATCAAGTGAGGAGTCAGCTTTGTTGTGGCTACTTTTTACTTTTCACTTTTTACTTTACAATTTATGTGCTGTCTGCTTTTTAAATACCTTTTATATACTTTAGCACTTTTATTTTCTGTATATATATTCTCTCATTAGTAAGTAGTAATTAGCACTTTGAAATATTGTAAATAAATAAATAAATAAAGCTTTCAACAATGTTTATCTAACCCCCGCCATTGAAGGTACAGTCAGTCATTTGCGAAAATCAAAGAAGATTACTTAAAATTCAGGATTTCCCCAAATTTTCTCCGATATTCATGTAATCAATAAATTTTTTTTTATTTTTTCTTTAAATTTCCCATCTTATTAGCTTTCTAAAAGGGCACATGTCCAGATAGAGACAGTATATACAAATTTATACGTAGAAAAAATTCGGCGGACTGTTATAAAAGTCTGCAGTTTAACGAAATTAAACTCATAATAAACCCTAAATACTTTTTATTGAATTCAAAACTTATTATATGTAACTAATTTTAATATGTTACAAAAGCTGTTTGAAATATTCTCAGCCACTTTCCATGCATGAAAATTCTAATTCCCTGTTTATTGCAATTTTAGTAAGCATAGGCGTAGCTAGGCGAGAGGGGGAGAGCAGATGGGGCAGCTGCCCCCAAGCTGCTGGGTAAGATAAATGCAAATTCAATTTTTCTTATAAATAGATTTAATCAAATACAATGATAATTAACTGCCTCGAATTGCTTCTTTAGTACGCTCTGGTTGGCGATGAGGTGTTTTCTGCTGTCAATTCTTTAGTCGGTCATGCGGGTAGCTGGCTCCGACGACTTGAAGTTGTCATGCGTTACCCTGAAATTCCCTCAGAGACTGTATGACTCCACTATCTTTATTCCCCCCGCTCTCCAATGAGGCTGCTGTTTTTGGTGATTTTAACCTTGCCACTATTGGTTGGATTCGATCCTCTGTGACTGAGGAGCTGTTGCCGTCCCATTCATGTGCTTCCCAGCATATTCTATCCTTGATTTTTGTAGGTGCCTGACTCCCTTGATCCCGGAGTCCAGCAACCATCCTACACTCCAGGTTATCCAGCGTTTCGAGACTCCTGACAATTATTCTTCCTCCATTGGAGGCTGCTCCTTTAATTTCAAAACGGCTGATTTCTCTACTCTTAACAAATGACTTTTGGACGAACATATTTGCCGAACCCGACATTGACCTGGCCGTTTGCGCTTTCCACGACTCAATGTGTTTCGGTGTGATTTTCTTACTCTCTCTGTGTGACGCAGAATACCAGACTACTACGACCTAGGGTGACAAATCCGACATCTCCAATTATCGATTATTATGGTTCTTATTTCCCCTCTCTTTTTCGAGGACTTTTTGGTGGTTAGGGCTAATTCCATGCTTGGCTTTGTGAAAAGGTGGTACATGGAGCTTGACGATCCCTACTTAACTAGACTTCTCTTCCGCACATTTGTTAGACCCATTCTGAAATACGCTTGTCCTGTATGGGATCTCTATTTCGCCGTCCACATTAGCCGGATTTATGGTGTTCAGCGCAGATTTCTTAGGTTCGCTCTCCGTGGTCTCTTATTCGAATAAAAAATAAATTTAATAATAAATAATAAATTTAAATTTGTAAATTTTTCAGACTTTAAGTTAACAAGGAGACAAGGCTGTGGTATATTCAAATCAAAGTAAGGTTTTGCGTGTAATCCATACTCGATAAGGATATCGCGAAAACTAACTATCCGATTTCCTTAAAGTTGGCACACTTATTGCTTCTCCTTTTTTCTTAAATGTGAACCTAACTTTTTTTAAATTTGTGTATACCAAATATTTTTTTATTAACAAAATTACTGGTAAAAAGCGAGAATTTTTACTCTTTTTGATGTGGCATTCTTAATGTTGGACCAATTGTTGGCTAATTAAGTTCATATCGAAGAGGATGACACATAAAAGTAATATATTTCGTTTTAGATGACTAGCAACGACGCTTTCTTGATCAAAGTGGAATTTTCGGGGAGGATGACACATAAAAGTACCACCGCCGCATTTTTGGAGTTACCGGAAAGAAAAAAAAATTATGTATAGTAAAGGCTGTGAATTATAATAATGGAAAGTTTTAAAAAGATCGTGCATTCATTCTTTAAAAAAAATATATCAAAATGATCATTTTTCTCCTCTACTACACTGTAATCTCTCTGTCTCCTAAAATGCCAAAATGCCTTAGGATCTTTTGAGTTTACTTACTTAGTACTTTCAATTAAAACAATAACGAACACTGTACCAAAAATAGTTTATGAAAAATTAAGAACTACGGAACCCCATGTATGTGTCTAACATTCTCTTCTCCAATTTTTTTATTATACAATATTATTAAATAACATTCAAATTATTTTTTTAATCATTAAGCCAAAACTCAAGGCCATGCCCTAGGATGCTAAAGCTTAAGTTTCGGGCCCACAAGTCGGCCATGAAAAGAGAGATAGAAGAGTGAAACACGCTATAGAAGAGTAAGAGACAACCGACATTCCGTCGATGTTTTAGAGAATCAGTGTTCTCAGGGATAGTGGAGTCATCAATAAGTTTTATAAATTTTCTTTGAACTTGATCCAACGCGGACAATGTGCTATGCCCGGCCTCTGTCCAAATATGGGAATTATATTCCAGTCTAGGTATGATGTGGGACTTGCAGATCAGCGCAAAGTCCGATGGAGTGAGGTATGTCTTACATCTCTGAAGAAAGCATTCATAGCATTTTAAGCGACTGCAAATATGATCAGTTTTCAACTAAGAATTAATATCGATTTTCTATTCTAAAAAATAGTTAAAAAAAAAATTGAGCCAACTTCACAAAAGGCGCGAAAAAGCATAAAATAATTTTTAATTTTATATCTATTACGACATTTTGAAGTCGCTGCAAATCAAGCAACCCAAACAATTACAACAAAAATATTTAATCGTCCTCCCTTATGATCCCGGGAGCTGAAACGTTCAGGTAGTATCACGTATTATTTTCAATTCTAGTACTGTAGTTGTTTTATTTGTTTAATTTGCACCGACTTCAAAATGTTGTAATAGATATAAAATTAAAAATTATTTTATGCTTTTTAGCGCCTTTTGAGAAGTCGGTTCAACTTTTTTTTAAAAAACTATTTCATTTTTCACTTTTTAGTGTTTCAGACTGTATGCAACGAAGAAAGAACCACCCAAATCAGTCCACACGTTAAAGGCTAGTTTTAACCCCCTACCCCACCCCCATTCCACTAAACTTTTTTTCTCATGGCATCAATCAAGAAACATACTCTACCGAACAGAAAAAGAATCATCGAAATCGGTCCACGCGTTACGAAGTTTCTACCCCTCCCCCTCCCGCACCACCCCCATAGGACTAAATTATTCTCCTATTAGCATTTAGGGATCACACTATATACAACAGCAAAGGAACCATCCAAATCGGCCAACGCGTTACAAAGTTAGGTTCCACCCCCCTTCTCCCACCCCAACCAAACCAATAATTTTTTTTCTCGTGGTATCAACCTGGGAGCATACTCTATCCAAAAGAAAAAGAAATATCCAAATCGGTCCACGCGTTACGAAGTTAGACTACTCCTCCCCCACCCAACCCCCCACCATGGGCCAAATTATTCTTCTATTAGCAATGGGTGATCACACTCTACACAACAGCAAAAGAACCATCCAAATCGGTCCACGTGTTACAATGTTAGGTTCCACCTCTCCCCCTCACCCCAGCAACATTTTTTTTCTCGTAGTATCAACTTTAATATAGGTAGATGTTCTTCCACCTGTCAATTATTTCGCATACGGGAAGCGCTCACTGAACTCGATAGATAGCTCATGCATCGACCCCTCCACTAAAGTAACGTTTCAATTTTGTTTTTACTACACCACTCCACATATCCATATAATCATTTGTCAGAAATATGTGCAGAATCCATAACATGGACCGTATTCGTATTACTCACAGTAAATAATTACCACCCTAACCCTACCTAATTCAAACGCTGCGAAAGTATGCCAAACAATGACATAGAGTTCAGACAAACAATGCCATTCTGTAGGTCGGAATTGGCGTGGGAAAATGTAATGGAAGCGTAAAGTACACCCCCCATAGGAATACCATTGGACTGGGTTCCACCAACGTCATTAATAGACTACTTGAGTAGCATGGGGAGCTTAAACAAAGCAACTTGACCAGGGATGATGATCTAATTATCAAACTACCTTTGATCACGGCTAAGCAGAAATTATTCCCGTGCCTCGTGTACAAATGATTTCCAGAGAAATTTCTGCAAAACTCTCAAGTATTTTCCCGGGGGAAGATGAGCTGATTGTGTAATTGAAGCTGGCAAACTAATTGAATTGTCCCTGAGGCCTATTGGGTGATATGTCCACTTCGAGAGCGCCTCTTTCATCCAGTCGCTGACGAGGTTTTCTGCTTTAAGTTTTAATGATCGAAAAGGATGTGGAAAGTCTCCGATTCGTAAAAAGGTGGGAGAATATTGTTGAACGGATTGTTTTATGTGCTCTAGTTAAGCTTACTTTAACAGATTTTAATAAGTCCGGCTTAGAAATATGTAACTACATATAAGCCCGCTCACGGAACCCTTTTTAAAGTGGATTATTGTTTTCCAAGAATTAAATCGACTCTACATAGTCATGATATTTTAAAAGGCATAAAAAGTATTCATAAACAGTTGCATAAATTGTGCCAAGAATTAATAGACTGTCGGTTAAAATTTGACAGCCTTCTTCATTAATCACCTAATTACTGTCCTTTGTTTTTTTTTATTCTTGCTCACGTTGATTGTGATCGACGGGTTTCTTTTGGTTTCCCATCAAGTGTCAATTAAACTAAAGAGGGCTTTCAACTCTAGACGATTGCTTTCAAGCAAGGTGTGAGAATTTTTTTGGTAGGATTGGATTGAAAATTTACAAAGTTGAGAATTGAATTGAATTGAAATTTATTTCAGGTCATACAGGGTGTTTCAGATCTGTCGTGCGGAAATGAGTGGGCTGATAAATCTCACCTAGACAAAAAATTGTATGGAAGGAAGGGGAAGGGGGGCTGGATATCTCAACCGGAGAGTTATAGAGTGATTCATAAATTCCACTTTTTCAGGGTATGCACATCATTCTGTTATTTTTATCTTTTGATGTACTCAAGCGTCATCGAACAAGCGCCAAAATACTACCAAACAAATGACCTTTCCCAAATTGTGAACAATGTTGTTCTAACTTCTACCTTTGCGGGTACAGTCACTTCCAAAAGTGATTTTTTCTTAAATTACCAAAACTTCAGTATTTTCCCAAATTTTCTCTAAAACACATGTAATTAACACACCTGTTTTTTATTTTTATTAAATTCCCTATCTTATTACCTTACCAAAAAGGTACAACACGTCCAGGCAGATGATGTGTGCAGATTTTTTTGGAAAATATTAAAAAAAATGTGCAATTAAAGGAGGTTTTCTACCTCGTTTGTTTCAAAAAAACCCATTTTGCATATTTCTAATCTAAAATGTGTCAGGAACATTCCCTGAAAATGATATAACGGAATTCTTATTATTTCAGGATGTCAGAGACTGTCAAATACAGCTCCGCGTGCCGTTTGTCTAACGCTCTGTCGCGGCAGCCCGGAATCTTATTTTACGAGGACATATCACACTGCAAAAAAGGGCTCGGATTGAACAACGAGAACAGCAAGTTCTTCTCCAACAAGAAAATGAACTCTATGGTCCTAACATTGCAGATTGATCGTAAGTAACTTTTCGTACAAGGTTCATGCATGAACATCTTTAAATGAGATTGCCCAAAGGTTGCGTTTTTGTAACTGGTTAACAGAATATCTCGAAAAATAATTTATTGATTAAATCAAATCTTTTATCAAAATCTTTGAAAAACATGTCGCGATCGTCTGACAAAGGCTTTTGAAAATTTTACATTTTAACAAATTTTACATTTTAACAATTTTTACAGCTGTTTTTGACCCGAAAAACATGAAAAAAAACAATTTTTAAATGTCATCTATTTTGAAAAATTTGTGAATTTCGAAAATTCCGTTGGGCACACGATAGCTAAGAGGATAATAAAACTAAATCTTGTTGGATTGTTTTTTTTATACGACTTTCATGAGCTGAATAGTATCAACCATTTTGATATGAACTTTTCGTAAGAGGTACTTCAAGGTCGAACGGAGGGCAAATCAGAAAAAAAAAAAAATTTCAAAAAATTTATTTCAAAAGTGTAAGAATAAGCGAGTTGAATCCAAAAAACCGCATATCAATCGCATTATTGGTATCCTTACGACCGATCCTCGAAAACCAGTATCAAAAACGGCGTCGTAAGGCAGAAGACCCCCTAAGGAAAATTAATCCTAAAATGCTTTTTATTGAATTCGAAATTTATTAAAAATAATGCTATTATGTTACAAAATCTGTTCAAAATATCTTCTACCACTTTTGATGCATACCAATACCCTCCTTCTAATTCCCTCTCTAAGGTGTATTGTAGCCAACCTCCCCCGTATTTTCGTCGTTGTAGTCCCAATTCTGCTAATTAATTGGTCTCCATTGTAAACAGACCTTGAATAAAATTCACCCCTTATTATTTTCCATAAAAAAATTTTATGGAGTCAGTTCTGGAGCTCTGCCAGGCCAAGGAATCGGTGTACCTCGTCCAATCCAGCGGTTAGGAAATTTTTCATTTATTGTTGGCTAGCAATGTTGGCAGTATGCACTAGAGCTCTATCGTTTTGGTAAAACATTGCCTCTGCAGAATGTCCTCTAATAGATTTAATAATGTATTTTTCAAAAAGTACTCATACATTTGGCTGTTAAGCACATGCGGCAAAACGAATGGTCCTTTAAAATGTGTTCCGATGATACCAGCCCATATATTGGATCGGAATTTGGGCTGGAAGGAGGTTAGCTTGTTCTTTGTGGGTTAGTATCCAACCGGATATAGAGGTTGCGGAAGTGTGTGGTATCATCCCCTGTGAACTGCGATTCATCCGTCAATTCGGCCCAAAAACTCCCCATTCTCAATGACGCATTCCAGAACCCGAATGAGAAATTTTAATCTTCTGATGAAATATCCTTCCAGTAGTCCTTGGACTGGGATATGATGATATGTGCGGCACTCTTCTGGACGAATAATCCTCCAAACTTGAACTAAAGATACTCCTAGTTGTCTTACGACTCGTCTGGGGTTTGTTTCACGGTCTTGGCTGACGAAAGTTATTATTTACTACTCGATGTCGGCAGAATGTTTCAGATCGAAATTCCGTGCTGTTTAAAGTTACACTTCCGGTTTATCATAACCTTCGGAAAGTCCACGAAGTTACCCCTCTTTGGGATGCACGTCGATTAGGGAATCTCCTGTCGTATTTCAGTACAGTCGCTTTTTCGTTTCAGTCTACTGCACAATAAATGAAATTTATATCTGCGTATTCCGCAAAAGTAAATTCTGCCAATTTGAAATAATGTAAATTTAAGAACACCCGTAGTTATCAATTTTTTTTTGAACTATGATCGATATTCTTGCTGGCTGACCCTATTAAATAGCAAAATCTCCATCAGGTATTCGTATGGGGCTGGACCATCAGGGACGGCGGTGGTAAAGCGCAACCGATCTGATGGGGATTCTCCGGGGAAACAAATCCCCAAGAAAAAGAATATGGGTAGAGCAGGGATACAGCCACTCTACAGGGACCTGCTTGCAGGGATACCTATGGGTGTGACACCTGCTGATTATCCAAAAAATAGGCTGATGGATGAGCAGATCAAGGCCTTGAGGAAAGCACTTGACCAAGCCATAGACGACACTACGGCCGAGGCAACTTCCCCACAATTCTGGGGATCCCGGGTATAAGTGGCACATTGAGGCTAACCTGTGCTATGGCGGTCACCAGAGGCTGGTTGGAGCGGGTGATACCGTGGGGAGAGGATTTGTCTTACTTCGTAACGCGTGGACTGATTTGGATAATTCTTTTTCTTTTGGGTAGAGTATGCTCCCTGGTTGATACCACGAGAAAAAAATGTTGGCGGGGTTGGGGTGGGGGAAGGGTGGTGGAACCTAACTTTGTAACGCGTAGGCCGATTTGGATGGTTCTTTTGCTGTTGTATAGAGGGTGATCCCCCATTGCTAATAGGAGAATAATTTGGTGCTATGGTGGTGGTGGGGGAGGGGAAGGAGTAGTAACTTCGTAACGCGTGGACCGATTTCGATGATTTCTTTTCTGTTCAGTAGAGTATCTTCCTTTATTGATACCATGAGACAATTTTTTTAGTGAAATGGAGGTGGGGTAGAGGGTTAAACCTAACTTTTTAACGCATGGGTCGATTTGGATGGTTCTTTCTTCGTTGTGCAGAGTAGAAGACACGAAAAAGTGAAAAATAAAACTGTTTTTAAAAAAAAAGTTGAACCGACATCACAAAAAGCGTTCAAAAGCAAAAAATTATTTTTAATTTTATATCTATTGCAACACTTTGAAGTCGGTGCTAATTAAATAAATAAAACAACTGCAGTATCACAATTGAAAATAATACATAATACTACCTGAACGTTTCAGCTCACGGGATAATAAGAAATGAAATAAATATTTTTTTTGTAGTTGTTTGGTTTGTTTGATTTGCACCGACTTCAAAATGTCGTAATAGATATAAAATTAAAAATTATTTTATGTTTTTAGCGCTTTTTGTGAAGTCGGTTCAAATTTTTTTTTAAAACTATTTTATTAGGATTCAGCTTGTTACCTAACCATACTTGAGCTTGATAGTAGACTAGATTTAAATGCTGATACGCATCAGCAGACGTTAGAGAAAGGCAGCACAACTACACAACTGTACTTTACTTTTTTTTTTTTTTATTATTTTCTTCACGAAACTTAAATAACTATTGTGTGTATAGAATCAATTTATTTTGGAGGTTAAGGTTTTCAGTTTATTTATATACCTCTGTTTTACCTCATTTGAAAGATGCAGTCGAAGTATAGCAACCAGTTGTTACAGGTAAAAATAAAATATGAGTTTACATTTCAGATAGGAGGTAAAAAATTGTGAGGAATGTATTTTTGCTGATACTTGAGCTATCTCGGGTTTAAAAAACGAAATTATCTTATTAATAGAAGTTCGTGCAATTTGTTTTTTTATTTGACTGTTCTATATATTTTGGCCGAAAGGGAATTACGGTAAGTAAAGTGAGGAAGCTTCAAAGTCTTGTTTTTCATTGCTGCGAGCTAGACAACAGCCCAGAGACGGAGTGGATTATTTTAATTTCTTAATAAAACCTGACGGGGAGATCTGGTCTCGGACCCGGGACCCATGGCATGGTGGTCGTGCGGCTCAACGAATTGATCCAACTCCACCGCCAATGTTAATGTTATGTATCGTCGGCTTAAGGGTGAGGGAACTTATTTGAAAAAACCCAACTTTACAGGAGACCCAAAAAACAGTATAATATAACATATATAAATTTACTGGTGAGTAGATACGTTTTGTTGTTTTTGGCGCGTATTTTCACGGAATCTTATGCAACGAAGAAAAGAGTGACAGAGTCAGATGCGTCATAATACGACAAAAAATTTTGTATACTGAGCTCAAACGTGCATTTTTAGTAGATACGTTCTCTCACACTTAAGCCGACGATATATATATATATATAAACCTCCCACAGCGAAGCCTTGACAGTGGAGGAGTAACCGTAGAAGGTGACGTAGGCTGAACGTCCAGAACAGTACCGCTACGAGGAACATTGGATGATTTCACAGGAGCATGACCATCTTGCCTGATGTCGGAAGCGATGGAGTCGAGAATTCCTTGCAATAGCCGCAGAACAGGAACCAAGTTCTGCCTTAACATGCTGAACGCAATTTCGGATGTCCTCCACAACGGGCATAATTGCTACAGGGTGAATAATAAAGGCAAAATCGTGGTGTAGATCGAAGAGCAAAAGGTCATCAAAAGAAGCGGACAGGTAAGGGCTCATGAGACGTTTTAAGAAAGTTAAGTGAGGTATCAAAACGTGTGTGCTCATAAACTAGATTTTACTCTAATATTTTTAAGACCAACGAGAGATTTTACTCTAATATTTAGAGTAAATACATACAATACATACATCAATACATACCATAAAAGGTATTAAAATAGCAGGAGTTCCTTGGGGAACTAGATGAGCGAATATATGTTGAGTATGATTAATTCAACCATAAATTATAAAGGATAATCATAAAGGTAATGCTAAAGATAGTGTTATAGTTAAATGACTAGATCTTGTAAATACATAGGGGAATAATCCTATAAAATTATTAAATATAATTATAGAAAATAATGAAATAAAAATAAATGTTCTACCATTATGTCCTGTGGGGCCTAAATATAAACGAGATTTTACTCTAATATTTTTAAGACCAACTGCACAACTGCATAAAAAATATGGAACTACAGTAAGAACTCAAAAAAGCAATTAGTTTTCTTAATCTCTCAATCTCAGGTACTTCAGATCTTGTATTAGTAAAAACATATCACTAGCTGTAGTAGGCCGGATATTTCAAAAGATAGTAACCCAAAGGGAAATTACGTTGGTGATGTTTGGCAATATTGCCATCGGATACATTAAAGCTTAGATTAATCAATGATTTATTTCCCTTATGTAAATCGGATGCACTCCGCCAGCGATTTATTACAAACTTATGAAGGCAGAAATTTCAATCTGGTACATAATTTATCTCGTCACTTCAATGGTCGTTCCAAGGGCTTTAAAGCTGTCCAGAACAAATTTGCATCGGTTACGTATCCATTTGGTGCTGAAAAAGTGAAAATTGCTGCAAAGGGAACCAACTTTTGGATAAATCATTCATTAAGCTTTGGTCAGTTGCAATTGTCATACCACCCAAAAATAATAAATGGTTCACAAAAGGAAGTTTAACTAGGAAATTATACTTTGATATATGCTCGTGTGTTTCGTACTACAGGTGTTGGAAAAGATTTTAGACTCAATTACATTGGTGAACCATTGAATTTTATTACTTCATTCAGTTATTGAAGTTTTGAATCAAGTTAATTTAAAAGTGAATTTTGAAAATCAATTAACACAGCTGGATTTTCGGCTTTTTATAGGTAGATATGGAGTAGAGGGCAGGTAAGTTTATTTAATTATAGCTAGTTTAGTATAAAATGAATGAAATACACCAGCAGTATTTCAAGTGAGTAAAATGGTTTTAGTAATTTAAAATGTGTGTCTTTACGTGCAGCAGTAAATCAAGCTTATAGTTTAAGTTTAATCAACAGATGGCATTAAGAATAATATCAGTTATATTCAGCGTATAGAATTACTTCAACTTTAATAGCATTCTACTTTCCGCACTTCGGAAATTCTTAATGACTGCACCACGTCTTTATTATTCAACTAACGAAGCAATAAACAATATGTATTTGAAACAATAATAATGAGAAACGCTTACAAGTTTTACAAGATTTATGTAAATTTGATACGCAAATATTTCCCCCCCCCCCTCCTTATTAATTGCTCGCTTGCATACGCCGTTAGAATAGTGACGACACGGACCAAGCCGTCAGTTTCAGGATGAGTTGTAGTTATTCGTCCAGTAAGCCATTTGAATGGTGGGGATAATCTTCTGATACAAGCACTAACTGACCTTCCTGGAGGAATTCTTGCTTTGTTCTCCATTTAGGCCTTTCCTCAAGTGATAAAGTGTATTCTGGGTGCCATCGTTTCCAAAATCCCTGAATCATAGCTTGGAAATTTTGGAACCTGGCCAATTTAGATACTTTAGCTTCTGTGTAGTTAAAGTAAGGCTTGGAAGAGGATCTGCTCTTCAACGAGCGATTCTGACTACTTGGTTTATTCCACTCTTTGTGATTAATTTCGGTCTTTTCCTGAGGGTATATTGACTTCTTAGACAGAACTAAGCCATCCCTACGTCCTGAGCTGAAGAAGTTATGAAATTTTGTAAATTCTAGGCGCAATGGCGATGGATAATGTTATTCCTTGGCGACCGTGAAAGCAATGATCCTCTTATGATTGCTTTGGTGACTTCTTGAAGGCTGAGTTTTTGGATGCCAATTGGGTACAAGTTTTAAGCGTAATACTCATTTGACGAGGCTTCCGCCAAATTTCCTTCAATCCAAAGACTTATTATTATAATATTTGAAGGAGCTACCGTCTTGACATATAGCTCGAATTTGGCTAATAGTCTCTCGTGTGGTCCTGACGGCATTCCTGCGTATTTCTTGAAAAGTTATAGTCTGTCTCTGGCTACTATCCTCTGTCATTTGTTTATTTTGACTATTTACACAGGTGTGTTGGGAATTGTCTTTGATTATCCCTCTTCATAAGAAACGCGATATCTCTAATTATCGACCAATTGGCAAAGTTTTTGAGGCTATGTTCTGCGATGCCTCTTGATTGCACTTTCACTAGATTTCATTAAGGCCTTCGACAGGATTATTTATAAGATGCTTATCTGCAAGATTTCAGTTCAGGGCTTATTATTTCTCCGGCCTCACACAGTGGGTTTTATTCCGTGGTGTGTTCTTTGAGGAAATTAATAACTCTTCTGGGGTGCCTCAGGGTAGTCATTTTGGATCTTTGCTTTTCACTATATACATCAGTGATGTATCTTTGATTTCAACTTGTTCGAAAATCCTCTGTTATGCTGACGATACCAAGATTTTCTGTTTTCTTCTCAAACAATAATGACTGTGCCTTCTGACTTAGGGGCCTTCGTAATTGCTGCTCTTTTAATTTCCTTCCTTTGAACATTGACAAGTTCAGGCAAAACCAGAGATTTGGGTTTGTTATTAATACTAAATTTTCATTTGGGGATCATTATGACATTGTCATCAGTAAGGCTAATGTGACCCTGGGCTTCGTTGAACGATGGTCAAAGAAATTTGATGACCCAAATATAACGAAGCTGCTTTCGTTCGACCAATCTTTTTTGTATGTCGCTCACTCTGACCGCATTGAGGCTATCCGACGTACATTTGTGAGATTCGCCCTTCGTGGCCTTCCTCGGGCTGATTCTGTTCGTATGCCTGCATATCTTGAGATCGACTTCTGTTCCTTTTTTGGAGTCTCTCGAAGCTTTTACAATCTGTGAGGTGTGATTAATTCCCCCGAATTGTTGGGGGCTTCGAATTTGCCAGTTCTTTCTCGTGCCTTGAGGGCTCAGAATTATTTCCATCTCCCTTACCATCACACCAATTATGGAATGAACGAGCCAATAACTTTAACGTCGTTTATTTAATAGTCGTTTTGTTCGTATTGATTTTCATTTGTCCAAAACACAGATCAGGGATCGGCTTGAGTGGATTTAATTGTTTTTCTTTTCTTTTTCTTTTTGTGTATTATTTTCTCTTTTTTCACCTCTGGCAATTTTAGTGTTATTTTATTTTATTGTATTTATTTTTTTTAGTATGTTGCTTTTTTATTTTTTCTTAAGCTGTACAAAATCTGTGAACTTGTTTACTTAATTCATTTTTCTATTTTCTTGTTATTAATTAATCACTTATATTCTGTAGCTTGCTTCATTTAACTTTACATTTATGGTTGTTTGATTTGGTTTATTTGTAGTAGTCAGTATTTGACGAATTTGAAGGTGCCCCTTTACTGACTTGACAGACCACCGAAATGAAGAGCGCCCGGCGGAATAAAGCTTTAAGTGATCATTTGTTTTTAAATTCTTACAACGACCAAAAACGTTGGATATTTTTTTGACAAGGTCTCTCATTCCAATAATTCAATATCGTTGCGTAATAAATCCCATAAGGAGCGTTGGACCAGGATGTAAATATAATTAATGCATTTCTAAAATCAAGATAGATATTACATGATGTAGTTTGGGTAGAACGATGGGGGGTTTAGCATTGAAAAAACATTCAGTGCTTTTACCTGTCCTCCAAGTCGTATTAAACCTGCTTTATCAACAAAAGAGCAAAGGTTGCATATGGAACTTCTGGAAGATACCTGCTTCCCGTCATTTCGACAGCAAATACATCTATTTGGATATATTTGAAACGACATGTGGTTGCTTCATTTATTTCTTTTCGGATAAGTGATCGGATTTCCGAGAACACTTTGGCTCTTTAGCACTATGTATAAACCTCAACTACTAAGGATGAAAAGTGAAAGATTTGATTAAATTCGGTATCCTTAACTTCTTGGTAGAATGTAACAATGCTCTCTTTCTTTTCTTCGAATTTAAGTTCAACGGTGACTTGCTCTTCGGCCATTGGCTTGAACCCTTGTGCAACCATGGAGGTCCGATCCACCATAAATTCAATTCAGGTAAATCCTTGAGTAAAGTACCTCTTAATAATACATCAAACGGGTTTTCGTTTGAATTGACATGGCTCCATCTACTGCGGGGTATTACATTAATGCTCCTTCAATATGAAACTGCTGCATAGGCGGATTCAGATGCATCTGCAAAGCAGTGAAAATGGAAGCTTACGACGAGGAATCTTGATCTCGGCTAATATTCGGAACCAGCATCTTGATGTCTTGCCACTTGTCAATCATTTCGTTTGGTAGAATATCGTCCGAACCAAATTTTGATAACCAATATTTCTAAATCAGAAATTTGAGCAATATGGAGATAGCCAGCGTATAGGATCAAATATTGATGACGCTTGCTTGGGAATTTTTGGCGTGCAGTTTAAACCAAAAAATAACTTCGTGTGGATTTCATTGCACTTCTATTACTTTGGTTACACCTGTTGACACCTATTTACATATTTTCCCTTTTACTTTTGTTATCCAGAAGATTATTGAAAAACTCTGATATATTCTACTTCCATTTAGTAAGACGAAAGCCGCTATTTCCTAGTATTGTCCACATTGGGTCTCGCATCCAGTCATCAGTTTAGAAATATATTTTTATGATATATGAAGCCCTTCGATAGGCGGATTTATATGTGTCTGCAATTTCACACAATAACCTTTTTGCCATGAATGGCGCGCTATTCTTGTATTGGCAAGAATTTGTCTTCTCGCAATAGTATTTTTTGGAAATTCCTATCATCAGGTGTAACCAATACCTGCAGATACATATTTTCCACGTTAGTAAAAATGGCTACTTTATGTTTGCGGAAGCTCATCAAAATGGCAAATAAATCTCTCTGGACATTTGGACCAACCATCACCTTCTCATTCAAAATTATTCCGATTGCTATTATTTTCCCCACCATTCAGTGTTCAAACATGGCCATGCATTCAAGATTCGAGTTGTCTTTAATAGGTCATGTAAAAATCATGACCTATCATGCGTGGGTGCATATGGCCCAAGCTTTGTATTCTTGCATGAATTTGAGACACTCAAGTTTGAGAAAAGGGTTTCTTGGAAACCGACGCTCCGCTGCATGTAAGCGTTTTAATGACCTATCTTTGAATTTGCGAACAAGACGAGAACTACACTGGAGGTTGGAGGTTACAATAGTTGATGACGACGTCCCAGTTGTAGCCATTTCCTTTAAAACTTACCTTTTTTCCTTGGAGAAAATTTGGATGGACGCCCTGGCCTTTTGGTTTTTGCCATAATTCTCTAGTCAAAGGAAGTTTTTGCCACATGATATTTTTAACTACAAACAAAATAATTGAAAACTCAAATTTTTAATACAAACGCAAACAAACCTAAAATTTCAAAACACGCCTTGTTAAAATGTTCCGTTTAACAATTCACAATTGACTGCAAATTATACACACAAGTACATATATTCAATAGGTGTTTCATTTATTACTTTGAAACAAATCCAGAACACTCTTAGTTAATTGAAAAAGTCACTCTTTACTTTTTCCAAGCTGGTTTTAATCCGGCTGTGAAGGTCCAAAATGTAATAATATCTTCGCTGGAATTTCTACCTTTCATCAAAATTTGAAGACAATATGGACTTAATCGCACCCAACTAATTAACTTGGTTTCTGCAAATTATACTTTCCGTACTTTAGAAATTCTAACTGAGTCAAAAAATAACTAAACTGCGCCTTTATTATTTAAGTTGCAATGCTTGACTAACTTACATCTGTTAATTCGTACAGAATATTTTCACATAGCGATCGATAACTAATCTTATATACAAAGCAATGATCAATATGTATTTGAAACAATAATAATGACAAACAGGATCATTCAGTTATTGCTTATAAGATTTCATTTGTAAAAAATGTGATATTTAAATAAGATGCTGAATGTTATCGAAATACAGTCCCTGGCCAAAAAATTATAAATACTTGTAAATGTCATCATTACCTACATTTCTGCTTGGAAAGGCTTAAGCAAATTAACGTTTTGCATATTAATGTTTTCTGGTCTGAATTATACCTAATGAGAATACAGTAAAAAAACGATGGGTTAATCCTTTTTACAGGTAAAAAAGTATAAAAAAGGTGTTTTTATGTTGGGGGTGCCAGTTGTTCAAGTGCTTAAGGTGAATTAAGTTTGCTGTTTTGGTTTCTAAATTGAGAAAATTGTTTTCGAGTTGTGTATAATTTGAAAGATGAATTGGAGTTAAACATTGAATTTATTTATTTACTTACAAATTCGCCAAATACTGTCTACTACAAACTAACGAAATCCGAACAGTAAATTGTAACGCAAAATGAAATAGCAGAATAAATTACAGAATCAAAGTTATTGAAAAGGAAATATAAGATTATAATAAAAAGAAAAGAAGAGAAAAGAAAAGAAAGAAGAAAATGCAACTTACAACTAAGCCTATCTTAACTCGAACTACGATACGTGATTAGTAATTCTACAATGTTCATCTGATTAAATATTACTACCAAAGGAGCAGAAAAGCAACCTACTGACAATAAAAAAAGTAGATAAAATCTAAGAAAAAAAATTCACATAAAAATAAATACAATACAAAAAACAACACAAAAATAAGATTAAAAAAAGAGAAAAAAGAAAAGAAAAACAAATTAACTCTACACAAGCCGATCTCTTATCTGTGACTTGGACAAATGAAAGTCAATACAATCAAAACGACTATTAAATAAGCGAGACATTGAAGTAATAGGCTCATTCATTCTATAGTTGATGCGATGATGAGGGATATGGAAAAAGTTTCGAGCTCTCAAGGAACGAGACGGAACCGACAAGTTCAAAGCAGCCAACAATTCGAGGGATTTAACCACACCTCGCAGACAGTCAAAAACAAAGATGATACCAAACCTGTTACGTCCAGCCCCCAGCGGCTGCAAAGAAAGAAATAGAGGATGATCTACATATAAAAACAGACGAAGTGAATCAGCCCAAGGTAGGCCAAGAAGAGCGAATCTGACAAATCTACACTGGAAAACCTCAATACGATCGATATGAGCGACATAGAAAAGAGACAAAACCGATGAAGCGTATCGGTCGGACAAAAGCACAAAAGCAGCTTCGTTATGTGTAGGTATTCAAACTCCTTTGACCATCTTTCGACGAAGCCCGGGGACGCATTGGCCTTACTGATAATAGCGTCAAAATGATCCTCAAAAGAAAATTTTGAATTGATGACAACACCCAAATCTCTGGTTTTGTCAAGTCTGTTCAATGGGCTACCACCAATAGTGGAATTGAAAATCAAGGGATTTCCTTTACGAGAGAATGACATAACAGTTCACTTGTCAATATTTAAAGAAGGAAGAAAATTAAAAAGTTGCCGAAGGTCTCTAAGTCAGAGTTTAATAGGGCACGATCATTATAATTTGACACAATACGGAATATCTTGGCATCGTCAACATAAGAGCGGATTTTCGAATGAGATATAATATACCTCGTTGATGTAAATAATGAAAAGCAAAGTTCCAAATGACTGACCTGAGGCACCCCAGAAGAGTTGTTGATCTCTTCAGAGAGTGCACAACGAAATAAAACCTATTGTGTGCGATTAGACAAATAAGAACACAACCACTGGACAAAGACTGGATGAAGGCCCAGAACTGAAAGCTTGTAAATAAGAATCTTGTGATTAATTCTATCAAAGGCCTTACTGAAATCAGTAAAAATGTACCCTTCATGAAACCATGCTGGAAAGAGCCCAAGAACGATTTGCAATGGAAGAATGTCACAAACCATAGCCTCAATTTGAGGCTATGGTTCAAATACTTTGCCAATACAACATAAATTGGCAAAAACAAGACAATTTCCAAGATTTAGGAAACACACCAGTGCAAATAGACAAATTAAACAAGTGGCAGGGAATAGGAGCAAGGGACACGTTACAATTTTTCAAGAAATACGCAGGAATGCCATCAGGACCACATGAGAAACAATTTGCCATATTCGTTATATATTTCAAAACGGTAGTCTCGTCAAATAAGCCTTTGGAATGAAGGGAAGTCGGCGGAAGCCTCGTCAAATGAGTAAAATCCTTACAGCTAGTATAACAGTTGGAATCCAAAAACGCAGTCTTAAAGAAATCACCAAAGAAGTTGGCAATTGTAAGTGAATCATTGCTTTCAACATCATAAAGACACATTGAAGGGTGGTATCCATCACAGTTACGCCTGGAGTTCACAAATTTCAAAAATTGCTTAGGCTCAGTAGGCACTTATAAGTATAATAAGCCTTAATAGAAGGCCGAAACTGATCGCACAGAGTGGAGTAAACCAAGTGGTCAGAATCACTCCTTGAGGAGCAAAACCTTTTCCAAGCCTTACCTTTCAAGTTTTTGAAGTCTTTAGTAGTGAGCCAGGACTAAAAGGTACGCGAATTGTAAGATTTAGAAATTGGAACGCAATCTGCAAAACATATTGATAAGATATCGTAGAAATATTTCACGGCCTTGTTAATTCAAAACGCTAAACTATTCACTGGCAGAAAGCCATTCGTTAAGTTTATGGAGATCGACCTTTTTAAAGTCATAACAAAAGTGACTAAAATCAAAAGAAGTTAATGTTACTGGATCAAAACAATAAATCACATGGAATGGTGGTGATGATATTCAGGAACCAGGCCAATAGACATTGCGACATTGCTATGTAATTAGACAGATTATTGTATTTTCAAATATACTTATAGTACAAAAAAGATAAAGTAGTGAAAACTTATATTTTTGCACAGATTTTATAATGGGACGAAAAGCAGATATCTCCAAGGAGAAAAAAAGTGCAATTTCTGCACTACTGAGAACGGGGAACCACTCAATAAGAGAAATCTCTCATCTTCAGGGAGTTTCAACGTATGTAGTGGCCCAGATTTTAAAAAAAAATTAAGGAAAACACTTCAGTAGCATCGTTAAAGACGGCAAATTGTGTAAGAAAAATGATAACTACGCCTCGCTGCTGCGAACCGCAGGGCACCTTTGCTGGAAACCAACAAACTGGTGCATAATGCTGGTGTAGAAATATTGAAATGAACTTTGCCAAGAAGATTGAAGGATGCCGACTTTCAATGCAGCCTCGCTTAGCTGACAAGATGAGGAAAGCGAGATTGAAATTTGCTACTGAATATTCACAATTCAGTGTAGAAGTCTGGAAAAAGGTAAATATTAAATTCCCCTAGAATTTTAAAATTTGAAATTTGTTTTTTGTAATTTTTTATTTTTTTAATATTTTGCAGGTAGTCTTTACAGACGCATCGACGCTTTAATGCCTTACAGAAGCCAGTGAATGTGTAAGAAGACATACGTCCTTCATATATTCAGAAAACCATAAAACATTAGCCATCTGTAATGGTATGGGGAGCAATTACCGTTAACGGGCCAGGACCACTTTATGTTGTCGATGGAACCATGAAGCAGGACCAATATAAGAAAAATTTGTAGGCCGTGGCGCTGCCATATTTTGATGAAAACGGCTTCTGGGCATCTTCGTTTACCTTTATGCAAGATACAAAATACATTTCAGAAAAAAAAAATCCTTTACTGCCATGGCCAGGAAATTCACCCGATTTGTACCCAATTGAAAATGTCTGGCAAGAACTAAAAAGGTTAGTTTACAAAGAAAATAACACAAACCGTCAAATTATAATCGAAAATATTAAAAAACTATGGCATGGTGCGCTTGAGATAAAAAATGTATTAAGGCTTGCATATAGAGTATGCCAAGAAGAATCGACGTAGTCAAGGTAGCGAAAGATGGGAACACTAAATATTAAAAATTAATTGTAAAATTTTGATATCTCTTCCCTAATGTATTGTACTTCAATGTTATATACAAATTGTTGATAAATACGTAAGGTTTTGTACTGAAAAAAATATTTAAAAACAAACTCAAGAAAATCTTACCGGGGTCTGTAATTTGTTGGCCAGGGACTGTATATAAGTTTGATGCCCGAACAAACATTATTCCCAAACCTTCAAAAGGTGCATGCTTGTTCTGAACCTTCCTTCAATTAATCGAAATTAATTTCTCAAGAGACAGGGAACAAATCAAATTTACTTCTAAGTCTGACCAGAGACTTTCGAATTCATTTTAACATTCTTCTCTGAAACAAAAGTTTTCCTGAGGGATTACTTTAAAAAATACTAGAAGCTAGAAACCGCAATAATTGGATTCTTTTAATCAAAGTAAAATGTCTTCGATAGCAGTTTGATTGAAAAATATTTAAGAAGGCACGCTGCTGAAGAATCCAAGAAAAAGCAAAAAACCATTAGCTTTAATGGCATCGTTAAACATTTTCTTCAGAACACAAAAAATAAAAAAAATAAAAAATTAATTCCAATGTCCCCATTTCAACCCTAATAAAATTTTCCAAGGTTCTCAGTTTCGGCTACAACGCAATCATTTTAATTGCTCCTTCAAGTGGATGTTGTTGAAAATTAACAGAATGATACTGTCTGCACAAAGGTCCTATCGTATCCTACCTACATTTGCATATAAATGGAAACGACTCCAGTTTTTATTGCATGAATTTCACCATTTACGCGATAAGAAATATTTTTCAGTCAACTCTTCCTCCGACCTTTTCGGCTATTATCATCGCTCTGCATTAATTTTCGCACAATTTTCTGTCCTGCGATTCATTTTCTGATTTTCATTATCAACAAAATGCTACATTGTATTGCAGTTTCCTTAATTGAGTTAAATTTATCCAAAAAAAGAATTCCATTCATATTAAATAATTATTATTAAACTTCTCTCATTAATCCGATGTTTAAATGTCGTCGACTGTTATTTAAAATGAAAAATTACCAGAAAATTTTCCCATTTTATAATGCAGTAGAAAACAAATCTTTGTATGTATAAAAGAACTTCAAAAAAGGGAATTGATAACATTGGGGTCTAGTGGTTGACTGTTACAAGATAATGTCTACTCCTGTCAGTAGAAAATAACTTTGATTGCCGTCCCCCAAAACGATAGTAATTAAAACAACAAAAAGATCTGTGAAAGTTCAAGTCTCTAAATTGAACGGAATAGGTACCTCTCAAAAAGTGAAGTTTGAAAATCTGTTTATTTCATTAAATTCAATTTCAACCCAAATTAATTTATTCAACCAAGATTAATCTACACAACAAACAAGCAAAAGAAAAAGGTTTCAAGATAAA
This sequence comes from Leptarthrus brevirostris, assembly GCA_964036015.1. Taxonomy (NCBI): domain Eukaryota; kingdom Metazoa; phylum Arthropoda; class Insecta; order Diptera; family Asilidae; genus Leptarthrus; species Leptarthrus brevirostris. The sequence continues at coordinate 126,839,076 of OZ038372.1, forward strand.
GGTATAAATAAATCTAAACTAAAATATAAAAATAAAATAGCTAAAATAAAATGATGAAGAAAAAAAGGAGAAAAAAATACAAAGAATCCAACATAAAGCAAAACAATGCAATACAGAAACTTACTTTAATCTAGCTAACACAAAACAATGTCCTTAAACTAGACCTTAACTATAGTTCTGAGAGCTATAGGAAGAGGGTGGGGTGGGGGTGGAACCTAACATCGTAATGCGTGGACCGATTTGGATGATTCTTTTTTAGTTGTATAGAGTATGATCCCCCATGGGCAGTTTAACTTCGTAACGCGTGCACCGATTTGAATGATTTTTTCTTAATTCATACACCTATTTGGAATATTCTTTTTTGTAGTATACAGTATGATCTATATGGAAAAATGTTGACCTAGGGTGGGGGTGGGGGATGTGTATTCTAACTTTATACCGCCTGGACTAATTTAGATGAATCCGTATTCAGAGTGCAGAGATAATTTTTTTGTATTCCGACAAAAATTGTAGCTTGGCATAGGATTTTGATGACTTTGATTCTGTTGCACAGAATACATTTCCGGATTTATAAATGATAACAATTTTGTATCTAGAGTGACCATGATGATTCGCTGACTACGATAATTCTCTCTTTCTCTATAACGGTGGCGAACTAAGGCCATGTTAAGAATTTTCTAATGTGAGGGTATGAGGGGGGGGGGGCGACTAATTTAGTAATATATTGGCGGATTTGGATAACTCTGCTTCCATTCTCTAGACTTTAGTTTCATTCGATGTATATAAGTTGTTTCCATCTATACCTGTGAAAAAATTAAAGAATATCTTATATAAAGATATCGAAAATATCTATTTTCTTCCATCCAACATTCAATGTAGTACAATCGACGGAGATGGAGTTGGATCAATGCGTTGAGCGGCAAGACCAACGTGCCATGGGTCAAGGGTTCGAGACCAGATGACCGTGAGCTTTTATTAAGAAATTAAAATAATCCACTCCGTTTCTGGACTGTTGTCTAGCTCGCAGCAATGCAAAACAAGACAAACTAGGATTTGGCCACATCGTATAAGAAAAAAAAATCGTGCTTCATTGGGCCATTCCAGACGAGTATTCTTGCAGCTGTTGTCGAACCGGTTATCTGGGGAAGAGGTAACAGAAGCAAAGAGATATTTCTACAAATGTGCTGCACTTTGGAGAAAAATTTGCATCAAAATCCAAACCTATTTAACCTGTTGTCACGCACTAATACCACCAGAGCACCATTTTTCTGGTTTGGTGGGGTCAGAAATTTTTAGCGGAATGCATGGTTTCATTCTTGTTTCGGCTGTTGAATGAGCGCGAGCAAGAAAAGATATGAATCATAATCCACGTCGATAAAATTGTGGCATGTTGTTAAAAGTTATAGAGTAATATTATGGCTAATTTCTTTTCGGGCTGAATAGTTTGGTTCTTAATTTAATCTTGTAAATGAGTGCTGATTGGCAATTATTGAGAAAATTTTAATAATCTGTTGAGCCTAATTGAAGTCCCTCGTTAAATTTTGTTAGTTTTCTCATAACTTTTTTTCGGTGATATTCATCTACAAATAAACATATAGCCGTAGTAGTTAGGGAAATAATCGCGGCGTTATAATTAGAGCAAATTCCTCTAAAAATTTTTATTTTTTCATTGATTTCGAATTTTCCTGAAATCATTTTGTAAATGGGTGAAATGCCAGTTGTCAAACGTTCACGGCGAGCACTCAACTTAAAATGAAGAGCAATGCACACACACATGCATAGTCTCTTATTCGCATGTAAATTTGACAACTGCAGCAAGAATACCTGTGTGGAATTGTTTGGAGAACACTGACTGTTGTCGAACTGGTTCGACAACAGCTGCAAGAATACTCCTGTGGAATGGCCCATTGAATGCGCTTAACGGGTCTCCACTGCTGAGCATTTGGCTGCCTTCATTCAGCCAACGCACACGGTCCTCTTTTGAATCTATCCAAACAGGTTTTTGATGGTAAAGGATCGCAGGGAAGGGGGATTGTTCCCTCAAATTTTCCACCAAAATGATTTCTATCTCTCGGGTGCAAAACACCACTACATATGCATAGAATGGATATTTTGTGACTGGAGGGTTCAGAAAATTTTTCTGCATGCGCTCGGTTCATTAATGTTTTAGTTCTCAGGTAGTCAACTTGATAATTAAAAGGAAAATATTTCAGGTAAAAGATCGCAAGGAAGGGTAATTGCTTTAACACATTTTTCCACCGAAATGATTTCAATCCCTCGGGTGCAACATACAATTTTTATGATATTTTGTGACTGGAGGGTTAATGAAATGAGATCGGTTAATTATGGTCATGTAACAATAGACCCACATTGTGAACTCAATTCAAACTATAAGTTCGGTTTAATTTGGGTCTGTAATGCTATTTAGAGGTAGGTAATTAAAAAGAAAATATTTCAGGTAGAGGATCTCAGGAAACGTTATTTGTTCCTTACATTTTTCCACCGAAATGATTTCTATATCTCGCGGGCAGAACACAAATATAAGTACATATTGGATATTTAGAACAGGTTTTTGTCGCTTTCTGAACAATCAAACCAACACTAACTCAACCCGCATTCTGACTTAAAATTGAGTCGGAGCAAAATATCTTACGTGTGCGTCGTGCTCACGTCCGAAAACCGGCTTGAGGGAAGAAATTTAGAGTCAGGTGTACGTTGGGTCATTGAGATCAAAGTTCAGCACAGCAGGCATAACACTGCTGCTGGCTTTGTTCTCACAGAGGCGGCGTTGCTTCGCTATTTGTGGATCCCGTTCGTCAGTCCTTGTGTTTGTGTACCTTTTGGTTTTGTTTTGTTTTGGGCAAATTAAGAGCGGGACTATGCAAAAACTGTTATTTACTTTTTGCAACATTCGTGGTGTGAAAAGTAACCATTTTTCGGTTTACTCTCTGAGGGCCTTGACTCTCTAGAGCATCGACGGAATGTCGGTTGTCTCTCACTCTTCTATCGCTATTTCTGTGGCCACTATTCTAACGAAATTGCTAACCTGATTCCTTTTAGACACATGACAACGCGCGATACAATATCTAAAAGTCGCTCTCACCTACAGCCTCCCAGCCCTATGACGCTATAGAATTGGACAAAGGACTCAATATAAACTCGCGTAAAAGAAAACTGGTGCTTTTCACCTACCTACTTTTAAAACACCAAGCCGGGGCGGAATGCAGTTAGCACTGAAGTCACCTGCCGAATACCTAGGACTTATATTAGATCGTAGAGTATCCTGGTACCTAAGTGTGTAAAAAAGTCCAAAGTGGGGATTAAAGCCCCACCTAACGCAATACAAGATTGGCAGGAATTTCAATCACCGGGGCACTTAAATCCACACCCTTCCGTGCTCTAAACACTATTCTACACCTCCCTCCTGTGGGTATATACGATAAGAACGCCGCGAAGAGGGCACTGCGTAGCTGTAGATAAAGCTACCAAAATGGCTCACAGTCAAGCACTTTTCAAAGTCCTGGAGGCTTAGCTGGAAACTAAGCTGCGGACGATCTCGCCAAGAAAGGGCTGAATTAGAAGTTCATGAGGCAGAGCAATTACTACCTCCAACCAACACAAGTCGCTATCAAGCACCTCAGTGACGACTTGCTGGACCTTGCGAAGAAAATATGGGAAGGGACCACAAAGTGTAGAATTACGAAGGTCACGTGAAAAACCTATGATCGAAAGAGAACTGACAGGTTACTCAACCAATGCAGAAATCTGGTAATAGTCTATACTGGCCACTGTCTAACAGATCTGCATGCGTATAGAATAGCGGTTTCGAACACCGAACTGTACTCTGTCAGAAACCCGACAGAAAAGAGACAACCGAACCTCTTCTATGTCATTGTCCTGCACTTGTAAAAGCAAGGCACAAATTGTATGACAGGTACTTTTTCGAGGAGACCTCTAAGTGAAACGTTGGCGATATTCTGAAATTCGTAACAGAGATGGGTACCTTTATTATAAACAAATGCAGCGACTTGACGATAGTAGTTCAAGATTTCTAAGATAAGTTTTTAAATCAATTTTTTTTAAACAATTGGAAGTAAGAAACAAAAACCAAAACTACACAGTCTTAAGCAACATTGTGTTACCTGCCACCTGAGATATTAGTTACGTCTCTAGCATTAAAGCTTTAGAAGATACGTAAAAAAATTTCAAACTCTTATAACTTGGAAGACGGGAAAGATAGACTTCCCCTTCCATACATTTTTTTCGTTTCTCACCTAGATCTACCAGATCCATCATTTTTGCACACGCGCTGTGAAAGACCCTGTATTGTTACAGTTTATATCCCTCCTGCTGTTTGGTGATTTTAACCATAAAACCGAATTTTCTCAATTGTTTGTTTTGTACTATTACATTTGTTAACTATTATCATTACAGATCAATTTATTATGTTTAGGCCTAAACCCTGAGGCCTAAACCCTAAGGCCTGCGGTGAAACATAGAACGTATTTTTAACAAATCCGAAAATGTTTACTCCCTGGTTCGTGCAGTGACAAAAAATACTAACAACTGAGTCAATACATTGAAACCACATACAACTTTTAATTTAGCAACCAAATCCGAATAGGAAATATAAACTTCAAACATTTCAACCGAAAGGTATAATAAAATAGCAAATAAAGGAAACTTTTCTTGGTCTCAGTTGACTACAATAAATAACCAACAGAAAAAATTGCTGTCGTGTTGTCGCTTGTGTTATAAAAGTCCAGAAACTTTTTAGACTTCTTAAAATTAGTTTTCTCCTGTGACTCAGCAGACAAAATTATTCTGTCCAGCCTATATTAAAGAAAAGCCAGAAAAAAGTTCCCAGATTAGCTATAATGTAATAACGGAAATGTATTTACCGCTGACCATCAACTGCAAACTCTTCTCTGCGGATAAAGTTTGATATAGGATAGCTTGCGTTAAGTTTATATCGGCAATTTAATCCCATGACAACTACGACCTAGGATGCTATGTCGATTGTAAACTTGCAGACTGCATGATAAGCGTAATGCTGGTAGAAGGTATGACCTGGTTGAAATCAGAAATTGTAGTTTGGGTAAAGAGTAAAGCTTCCAACGAGAACGTTGATAATGGCAAAATGAAATGGAAATTTATGAAGCAAATGTGTTCCAACTGGGTCAAGTGTCCACTTGATGTTTTCATCAACGTATAGATTCAAAAATGCAAATTTAACGTTCATCACTTGGAAAGAGATTGCTACATGAAATTATATCATTATTTACGAATTGTCAAGTTACGCTTATTCACAGCCTACTTTAGATACAAGCCCGGAAGCTGACACAAACAGCTGAGCAGTGGTGGTGTAAACAAACCAAAACTTGCTACAGTTAAGAATAGGAAAAGGTTGGGGAATTCTACTTTTTCGTAGTATTTCTCGCAGAACCAACTTGGAATTTACTTGACGTGAACCTACAAATGTTCTGAACCACAATCACGATAAAAAAAATTTCAGTTACAATATTCATGTGTTTTAATGAAAATACGCTCTCTTGTGTTCGTTTTGTTGAAGTATTGAGGTCAGAATGCGTTAATGACCTCAGCATTTCTCTTTAGTTTTCGTTAAGATAGTGTGTAGTTTTATATGTGTGCAAGGATTGCTTAAGCTGTGGTATTAAAGTGAATGAAATAATGACGACAGGCTTGGTGGTAAAATAGCCACTAGGGACTACTGACATTATCAACAAAAAAGAGAACTGGCTTAAGCAACGGACTAATATCTGTAAAATCTCTCTGATCATTCACTAATACACTAACATCAGCCAAAGCTTTTCTAATTTCAAATACTTCAAATCTATCCATCACGTAACCTTCTCGTAAATCATGAAGTAAGCTAATATTATTGATATTAGAAGAGTGACCTTCAGAGACAGATGTTTCGACAACCCTGACTTAGGTTTGTTGTTATTAGCGCCTGCGATATGTTCGGAAAATCTTGTTAAGATTTTCCTTTTCGTTTTTCCAATATATATTGCCGGACAATCATCGCACTTAATTTTATACACTCCACTTTTCTCAATTATTGCAATATTCTATTTTATTTTATTATTTACGAATATAGTCTTTAAATTGTTGCTGTTAATAAGAGCTGGCCTTATATTATGTCCAGCAAGAATATTCCTTAAATGATTTGGAACCCTTCTCCATTGTACGCTTGGATGCCTGGTCTGCATTGGAAAGAAAAACAAAAACTAATTTTAACAAGTCACTTTTCACTAAATTAAATAACTTATTCTCTAGACAATCCATAAAAAACTCAGCGAGGAATGGGGAAAGTGCCCTCCGATTGAGAATAACAATCACCATTTAAAAAGAAATAATTCTGTTCAATACACACATTTAATAAATTAATAAATTGCGATTATTTGTCCGGATTTGAAACCTTTGTACGGATGTGTTCAAAAAGAATAGACTTTAGCCTAGTTACAGGTACGGATGGAAAGAGATTACAAACATCGAAGGAGACTAATTTAGAATTCAGTGGTATGTTAAGGTCTTTGCTTTTTTCAATGAGCTCTAACGAATTTTTTACTGTATGCGGGGCGAGAAGTTAATAATTTCAGGAATTAATCTACTAAAATGTTTTGCTAAGTCTGTATAATTTTCTTTACTGACATCTTATCAACTTTTTATATTTTTTTTTCGTAATCTAAATTTTTTTTAACGATTACTTGTTAAAAGTAGATCTTTTAAAGCATTCAAACCTTAGTTAATATAGCAACTAGAAGCCTGATTAATACACTAAAAAGTGTACCAGAAAGAAAGTGAATAGACACTGTTTAAAAAACAAAATTTTTTTTAATTTCTGAGATTTTTAAAGTAAATCCGCCGTAAAAACGAACATTTTATAAAAAATCATGAAGATCGGCTAAGTGTTGGATTTTTGATCGCCAAAAAACCAGGTGACCGCGAAAATGTGTAATTACGTATTTATTTTACCTTTGGAACTGAAGGTAGGTAGGAGTTAGATCAACATTGTTGAGAATTTTGGAAACGTCAAGAAAACCACCATGCGTTTGTCATCAAAACCTACTATGCGTTTGGTTGATGAAAAGATAAAAATAAAAGAGTGCATACCATGAAAAACTGAAATTTATGAATCACCCTATAACTCCTAAACGGTTTAGATTGCTCCCCGCCTGCCATCCAATTTTTTGGTTGCATAGGTGAGATCCATCACCCCACTTATTTTGGCACGTCAGATCTGAAACACCCTGTGAAATATAATATTTTTGGTTAAACAGAATAAATGCCCCAAATTGGAAATATATCCGCCGAGAATCTAATATAAGTATCATATCTCGTTTTTTGTATACGTAATAATTTCAAATCACAATAGGAAGTATTTTAATAAAACTTGTTGGGTGTATCTCCCCATACATAGAATAGTGAAGACATGTTTATGTTTTCGCATTTTTCATCAAATGGGCTATAATTTATAGGACTTTCAATATGTAAGTGAACATGGGAACGACATTGTTTTCTGGTGCCTCTTTGCAAGATGTAAGCCAACAATATTGTTTGAAATACATTTCCCGTCTTCCCTTTGCCTTTCTGCCAGATATATGGTATTCAAAAATTTGAAATAGCCCGCAAGATTAGCACTTTTTGTTAGAAAGTAATTTCAATATAAATTATTACGGTCATGTTAAAATAATAATTTTTGAAGCAACACAACTAAAGCCTCAAGCCTCTCCACCTCCAGCGTTTGGTCTTATTACTTATTAATAAAATTACTATGTTATAGCTGCCGCGAGTGATAGAACCATAACCCATTGATAGATACATTCTACATTTGTTTCGGAGATAGAGAATTTAACGTTTAATTTATACATGTTTTCTTACAGAACAATAGAACTGGCCCAACGCTGACTGCGCACTGTGCTTGTTATAGAATAGAGATGCCACGTAAAAGAAAAAAAAGTTAAAAAATCAAAATGTAAAGGAATTAATTAACCGTGTTGGTTGTCCACAATGTAATCTTAGTAGAATGTTTAATTGATGCTGCAACGAAACTCTAGAATCGTTTCACATGGATGAACTGCAAGATAGCACAGGCAAATGCGTAGGTATTTTGGATGCAAAGGATCTGGAGGAGTGGATTTTAAATTTTTACCGAGATTCGAATCCTGGAACCATGGCGTGGTAATCATATCACTCATACATCGATCCAACTCCGTTTAGATATAATAGGAGGAACAAGCCTTAGCAACTCGTGCGCAACTAAACTTCACCGACATAATCTCTCCCAATCTCTGAATCGACTTTTTCACCCACTACAACGAATTTTTCTTTCTTTTTTTATCTACTTCAAACTACTGCAATTAATGCCAATGAACAGCCGTTATCTATTTCCAT